>KV423951.1:107236-215234 GCA_001632435.1 Calocera cornea HHB12733
CCTGCCCTCGACCTCCCTGAAGCTGCGCCGGCCAACGGCGCTCATCGTGCTCTCCATCCTGGCGAGCGCGCTGCTCTCCCTACACGCGATCGGATGGGCGGGCAACGTGCGGCTCGCGCAGTCAATCCACTTCCGATGGCCCTCATCCAACCCCGCATCCCTCTTCCTCACACCGGTCGATCCATCCCCGCAGCAGACCCTCGTACTCGTCCCCCCCCCAGTGGTCAAGCCCAAGCCCACCGGCCCGCCGATATCCATCATCGTGATATGGAAGAACGGTGGGCAGCCGTACATGCCCAACTTCATTGAGTCGGTCCTCGCGAACGCCGCGT
Source organism: Calocera cornea HHB12733 (assembly GCA_001632435.1). NCBI lineage: Eukaryota > Fungi > Basidiomycota > Dacrymycetes > Dacrymycetales > Dacrymycetaceae > Calocera > Calocera cornea. The sequence goes on from KV423951.1 coordinate 107,569, forward strand.
CGCTGGAGGTGCTCTGGGTGGGCGTCAAATGGGCGCATGAGACGGAGTGCTTTGACCCGATGGCGGGCCACCCGCGCAGGGAGGGGGCGAACTTTAAGCTGCTGTGCTTGACCGAGGACGAATGTGGGCTGCGCCTGTATTGCGTGTGATTGTGGTCGGCACTGACGGACAGCAGACTGGCAGATGCACAGAGACTATTTCTGCGAGAGGTGGGGGTGCAACGCGGTAGAGAAGAAAGATGTGCTGGACGCGATGATCGAGCGACAGCAGAAGGACTACGTGCGTGTTCCCACGACTCATTGACAGCCCCCTTACTCATGAAGTCCGCGCAGCAACACTCCTTCCTCCGGCTCTGGCGCGGCTACGTCTTCCGCGAGCACATCAATCCCGACGCGCGCTGGTGGGGATGGGCAGACCCGGACACCTTCCTAGGCAACTTCGACACGCAATGTGCGCCTTCCCCCTTCCCTCGTCCCATTGTCGCTGACAGACGGCTCTGCAGTCCCCTGGGATGCAAGCAATTTTGACGTGTTCATCCCCGCATCGCCGCACACGCTGCTGTACCTGCGTGGGCACCTCTGCTTCTTCCGCACCGGCTCCAAAGTGGAAAACAAGCTGGGCGGGTACCCGAACCTGCAGTCCCCGCAAGCCTACCTTGAGCGGCACAAAGTCGGCGAGTACACTGCCAGTGCGTCCCTACTTCTCCCCATCAGATCATACCGCTGATGAGTGCCGCAGTGGAAGAAGCAGAGTTCTCGGCGTACATCATCCGCTCGCCGCACATCTCCTTCCTCCTCGCCTCCTCCTCCCTGGTCGACATCCCCCTCTCCTCCCTGGCCCTCAACACGCCCACATTCGCGACCCTGAACGGGACTTACGCGCCCTACACGCTTCCCTCCCCACTCCCGCCCATCCCCCACCTGCCCGTGCTAGGCCTGCCAGGCACGTGCCCCTCCTGCCCCCCGCCCGCGCCGCGCCGCAGGACGTTCACCGACTACGGCCTCACGCGGCCCGTCGAGCTCCGCTGGGGGCAGTACGAGGGCGACGTCTGGTTCGCCCGGGAGCACGCGACGAGCTACGACCCGCCTATGCGCAGCCTGCGGCAGCGCGGGTGGGACGTGTATGTGGGCCGCTACGAGGGCGGCGGCGCCGGCGTGTGGGAGAGGATCGAGCCGCCCCGCGCGCCCGTCGAGGTGCCCGTGCTGCTCCCGCCGGCGAGGGAGGAAAAGGGGGAGGAGGACGAGCACCATGCTACCGCTCAGCAGAATGTGCACTCCGAGCCCCAGGGCAAGGGCAAAGGCGAGGACAAAGTGAAATCCAACGCGAAGAAGTCGAAGCCCGCGCGCAAAACCGAGCCGCGCTCAGCCTCCGTCCAGCCCACATCTGCCACCGCACCACCGGCGACGTACCTCCTCCGCGAGGGGCTCTACATCCACTGGTTCCACCAGAAACACGCCGCGTGGTTCCCGGGGCCTGCGATCACTCCTGTGCAGGACCGGGGGATGGGCGTGGGGAGGACGCTGATGAGCGTGTTTAAGGAGGGGGCGGAGGTCTGGGAGGGCGGGGAGGTGGTCTGGAGGAGCGGGTGAGTACCCAGAGGGGAGGGGAGGGGCACGAGGAATGAGTAATGAGGAATGAGTAATGGTGGTGTGGAGGTGTAGGCCAGCAAGGAGCTGTATCCATTAGAGCTGTATATATGACATCACTGTATTGTATTAGTTTGTTAAGCTACGTGTAAGTTACGTTGGCTTATAATTCGCGGCGGTCGCGGTCGCCGAGATGGCTCTCGGGCTAGTATTACCGTGTGCAATGGGTGGGTGGGGGGTCGACGGCCAGTCCAGTCCAAGAGTCCGACCTGTCTGCTGTCTGCTGTCTGAGCGGGGAGTACCAGTAAGTAGTCGTAGTCAAGGTGGGTTCTGCTAGTTACATAGTCCCGGACTAGAAGGTCGCACGGGCCTATCAGTGATGTCCGCAGACCCCTGGAGAAGCACTGTATGCACTGTGCTGTGCTGTACTGTATTACAGAAGCGCCGAGGGCCGGCCCAGAAGGCAGAAGGCAGAAGGCAGAAGGCAGTCGGGGCTCCGATCATGCCGTCGGCAGGGCGGGTGTTGCGCCCTTACTCTTGATCACCGCGCGTTGTGACCGACTTGTTCTAGCAAGGAAGAGCAGAAGGCAGAAGGCAGAAGGTGGATTATCATAGGCCGTGGGGATGTGTTCCCAGGCGGGGTGTGGGCCCGGCCCGGCCCGTTGTGTGCGCCTTGCGCTACTGAGCGCTGGGAAGGACGTCCTGCGTACACTGTGCAGTCCGGTACAGTAAGTTGCTGCTATGTATGATAGTACGGCGCCGGGCCCCCAAACGCGCTCGAGCAACGGCGGCGCGTGCTTTCTTTTCGCCGGAAGCAACGCGGTCCCTGTGGTGCCCTGTGGCGCATGACGACGGGGCACATGGCGCGACGGTACGGGCGGGCGGGTGAAAGAAGCGGGAGAAGCGCTGGCGGGGCTCAGGGTATGGCGCGGCAACGCGGCATCGCCCGCCGGTCGCGCCCACCCGACGCCGTCACCCTCGCCCTCGCCCAGGCTCCCTCCCTGCTCCGTCTCTCTGTCTTCTGTACAGTCTCAGCATTCTGCTGTTGCACCAGGGCGGTGCCTCCCCTCCCTCTCCTCTATCCCTCCACGCTCCTTTGCTCTCCTTCCCTCGTTCTCTCTTCTTGGACGGGTTGGACGGGTTGGTCCGGACAGCTGCTGTGCAGAACGGACCGACGCGGTGCCTTTGTCGCCTCATTGCCCGGCTGGGCCCCGACTCTCCAAACATTCGACATCCCACAACCGCTACCGCCACCGCGCAGGGCGGCGTACCCCGTCCACTCCTTGCCCACTTTCTCCCTCCTTCACACCCCCATCATCCCCGACGACGCCCACCCACCGCCCCCCCCATGTCGCACCCGCACCCGCGCCCGCTCACGGCGCCCCTCCCCGCGCCCGCAATCTCCCCCTTCTTCACCCTCCCGGACGGCCAGCTCTCCCCGCTGGACCGCATAATGCTCTCCGCCCGCTCCCTCGCCTCCCCCTCCCCCTCCGCCGCATCATCGCCCTTCCTCGCCGGCGGCCTCCTCTCCGGCTCGGCGGGCGGGTCTAGCAGGGGTCAAGCACACGGGCAGGGGAAGGCGCCGTTCCTCTCCCCACTGTCCACGTCAGTCGCGTACCCCTCACCCTCGTCGCCCTTCCCCTCCTACTCAGGCTCAGGCTCGATATATGCCCCCACCTCCCCCTCCTCCTCATGGGCCGACCCCCAGCCCTCCTCCCCGCACTCCCCGCTCCTCCACACCCGGTTCGGCACCCCCTCGCGCGAGCCCCACTCCCCAGCATCGTCCATCTACAGCCACCTCTCCTCCTCCTCCCCGCCCCACTCGCCCTCCCTCTACTCGCCCGAGCCCCGCCTCTCCTCCCTACCCAAAGACACGCAGCAGGATGCCGGCAGCCTTTCGCCGGCCGCGGGCGAGTCGAGCCCCCGCTCCGAGTCCACTGGCAGGCTGAGCCAGGGCACCATGGCCCACCTGCTGGACGCGTTCGAGCGCACGGCCGGGGGGCTCCCCGGTCCCACGCCGGGGCAGGGTCAAGGAGCAGAAGAGGGCCAGGAAGCGGGCGAGCGCAGCCCCGACGAGCAAGGGCAGGTCGTCATCGGCCCCGTCCCCGTCGCACGAGGGAAGAAGCCCAAGGCCGGGCTAGCCCCTTCACCTTCTTCCCCGGCGACGAGCTCGGGTCCGGGCCCGGGGCCCAGGCTCTCACCGGTCCTCCCGGGCTGGCAGGGCAGCTACTTCCCACCTCCGGAACGGTATCGCGCGCCCCGCTCGCCGGGGCGCACACCCGCGCTCTCCCCGCCTGCGCAAGGTAGGGCGTCGACCATGTCCGCTTCGTCCGCGGAGCCCGAGCCCACTACCGCCTCCGCACCCGACGCCAGGTCCCCGACCCCGCCGACAGTGGTCGTCAACTCCCCCGACCTGGACTCGCCCCCCCTCCCCCGTTCCTCGGCCACAGATCCCGCCTCCGCCTCAGCAGGCTCAGCAGGAACGGCAGTGTTCTCCTTCGTCGTGACCGACGAGCCCGCAGCGATGGCGATGGCCGCCACGCCCGTCGAGCGCGCCCCGGCCGCCGGCCGCGCGCGCAGCTACACCAGCGGCAACTTCTCGCGGCCCAGGCTCGCCGTCTCCCCCGTCGTGCCGCCGCTGCCGTTCGAGCCGCAACAACGACCACGACCCCAAGATCGAAGCGCGGCAAACCGGCCGACCCCCCAGCCCCAGTCCCAGCCAGCAACGCCGAGCCCCGACCGGCCCCGCACGAGCGGCAGCACCCCCAGCGCCGCCTCTGGCCCCCCGAGCGCATACACGGACCCGACACGCGACCCCCGAGAACTGAGGAGGAGCAACTCCCAGCCCTCCGTCTCCCCCACGGCGACGCACGCCCACTCCCTGCAGCTGCAGACGGCCTTCCCCGCACGCGGCGCGACGTCCACCCCGCCTGAGCTGAGCGCGAGCGCCAGCACGGCCAACTCCAGCTACAGCTACAGCGGCGCGGACACGTCATTCGGCTTTCCTGGGACGCCTGTGCGCTCCCCCGGCTCCGGCCCGGGCCTGGCGCATGCCAGCTCGCTCCCGAGCGGCCCGATCCAGAGCCAGATACGGCACAAGCAGCTCGCGGCCATCCGCGTCCCTCCCAGGGACCTCACCGCCTCCCCCGCCGCGTCGGTGTACAGCGACTACAGCTACTACTCCGTCGACTCCGCCTCGTCCTCCACCTCGAGCACGAGCGGCGAGAGCCGCGCGGTCAGGAGCGAGGACGCGCACCTCCAGCGCGCGCTCTCCGTCGAGCAGCGGGCGCGCGGCCACCTGCCCCTCAGGGCGGACAGCTTGAGCGGACGGTATGTCAAGGCCTCCCCTTCCGCCTCGGCCTCGGCCTTGGGCGCAGCGCGCGGCGGGAGGGGCAGCTCCAGCACTACGTCGACCGCGCCGAGCACCACCACCGTCTCGAGCCAGGGGACGGTCAAGCCCCCGCGGCCGCCGCCGCCGGCCGTGCCCATCCTGCGTCCATTGCCGTTGCCGTTGCCGTTGCCGTTGGCCACCACGACGTACCGCCCGCCGATGGTCGCCGCCGCGAGCGCGTCGACGCTGTCTGTGCGCACGCCCGCGCCCGCAGCACCGCCCCCGCGCACCTCCCTCGACTCGCGCCGCACGCCCTCTCTCTCCTCCATCTCCATCTCCAACTCCTCCCTCTCCGAGCGCGCCGCGCCGCCCCCCGCGCCCGCACCCGCGCCTGCACCAGCACCAGCACTGGCGCGCCTCCCCGCCATCTCGCAGCCCGTGCAGCACCTCCACGCCGGCATGGCCGCGCACGGGTCGGGCCAGCTGCAGCTCGCCGCGGAGCACTTTGAGAAGGCGGCCAAGCTCGGCGGCGGCTGCGCCGTCGGCATGGTCATGTGGGGCCTGACGCTGCGGCATGGCTGGGGCCGGAGGAAGGACGAGCAGCGCGCGTTCGTCTGGCTCAGGAAGGGCGTCGAGAGGGCGCTCAAGGAGTGGGAGGAGGTCGGCGCGAGCGCGCAACTGGTCAAGGGCAGGGCGGGGAACGGGAGCGGGAGGGACATGGGCTTGGGAATGGGAATGGGGATGGGCTTGGCCTCGGACGTCGGCGAGGACTGGGGCGCCGTCAGGAAGGAGCTCGTGCTCGCCCTGCGCGAGGTCGCCAGGGGGTTCATGCACGGCTGGGGCGTCAAGGAGGACAAGAAGATGGGTTTTGTGCGTCGCGTTTCCTCCCATTCCATTCCATACCATCCCACCGCGTCCGCCACGTGCTAACGCGCGCCGTAGAACTACTTCCTCGTCGCGGCCAAGCTGAGCGACCCCGAGTCGGCCCAGGAAGTCGCCTTCTGCTACGAGAAGGCACGCGGCGTCAAGAAGGACAAGGCCGAGGCCGCCCGCTGGTACCGCAAAGCCGTCCGGGCGGGCATGAGCGACGTCGGCCTCGCGTGGATCTGGAAGTCCAAGTATGATTGAGCCAGGCGTGCGGCGTGTGGCGTGTGGCGCTGGGATACCTTGGTTGACCTGACCGCGGAACGCTGGCGGCGATACCACCTTCGTTGAATACTGCTATACCCTTGTCGTCTTATTCCCCTATTCCCCTATTCCCCTATTCCCTCCTATTCGGCATTCACGACCAAGACTGTACTTGTACCCCCCCTCTTTCGCACCGCACTCGCACTTGCACCTGCACTACCCACATTAATCCACGGCACCGGATACCCCTCATTATTCCCTTCCTGCTCCCTTTTGTTATTCTCTCGGCCTGGGCTCAGGGTTGTAGACCCCCTTGGAACTTTGTCTGTGCATAATTTGGACGTTGGGACGTTGGGACGTTGGGACATTTGAACGTGTGGGGCGGACCCCTCCGAGGGCGAGGGAGGTCGGAGGTGTAGTACAATGCTGGGCAATGCTACGCTGTTCTTCTCGCTCTTGCTGTCCTGCAGTCGCGGCGCTGCCATTGCCACAAGCACGAACACGGGGGAGACGGCAATGGCGCGTGAAATAATCCGAAACCCAGCTAACTATTGTATATACATTACAGAGCACCGTGCCGTGTCCTCCCTCCCCTGAGAGCAGAGACTGTGCGCTACTCCTTGACGACCCAGGCCCAGTCACTGGGGATCACGCCCGTCTGCCGGCCCACAATCTCGCGGTACATGACCTCGCTCACGGGGCCCATGCCGTTCCCGCCCGTGGGGATGTGTATGTCCTGCCCGAGGTAGCCGATGCGGTCCACGGGGCAGACGATGGCGGCCGTGCCGGCGCCGAAGACCTCGAGCAGGCGGCCCTGCTTGGACGCGGCGAGCAGGTCGGGCATGGTCACCTTGCGCTCGGAGACGCGGAACTCGGCGGGCGGGGGCAGCCCCGCGAGCGGGGTGGTGAAGTGCGAGCGGGCGAGGGAGAGCACGCTGTCCCGCGTCACGCCGGGGAGGATGATGTCGTTCAGCGGGGGGGTCACGAGCTCCGTCACTGCATGCCGAGAAGGAGGCCAAGTCCAGGGTCAGTCAGCAAGAGATGGTTGGGAGCCGGGCAGGGGCAACAGAAAGAGCAAAGAAGCACGCACCGCCGTCCTCCCCCTTCAGCACGACAAAGAGGTTCATCGTCCCGACCTCGGTGAGCTCGTGCGCTTCGCCCCACAGCCAGAGGTTCTGCGCATACCCCTCCATCGCCGCCTCCAGCTGGGGGATGATCCCCGGGGCGTAGTTGGCCGCAAGCTTGTAGCTGCCTATCCCGCCGGGCGCGGCGCGCACATGCTTCGTCGTGGCGAGCAGGGCGATGGGCTTGAACCCGCCCTTGTAGTACGGGCCGACGGGGGAGCAGATGACGAATAGAAGGGCGGAGGTGCTCGGCCCGACGCCGAGCGCGTTCTGCGTGCCGATGAGCGTCGGGCGGACGTACAAGCTGTGCCCGGGCTCTTGGGGGATCCACCGCTCATCCCTGCGCACCAGCTCGCTGATCAGCTCGATCAGCGCTGGGCCCGAGAAGGTTGGCAGGGCGATGCGCTCGGCCGTCCGGTTCATCCGCGACATGTTCATGTCTGGACGGAAGAGTGTGATGCGCCCGCTGGAGGAACGGTACGCTTTGAGCCCTTCGAAGAGCGCGTTGGCGTAGTGGAGGACTACGGAGGATGGCTCGAGGGAGAGGGGGGCATCTGTGGGCGGAGGTCAGCATCACTCTGCAGGGCGGCACTACAGCAGCCGGGCAGCCCAAGATGCAGGGAAAGAGAGACTGACAAGGGCCGATCTCAGGTGCCTCCCACCCGCCGACATTTGTCCACTTGACCGTCAGCATATGGTCCGTGAACGTCTTCCCGAAGACGAGCTTGCTGGCCGGGGGCGGTGTGCCAGGGTGCGGGTTGGGGGTGACGCGCAGGAGGGAGGGGTCGATGTCCGGGAGGGTGGTGATCTCGCCCGTCATGGGGTCGCGCATCTCCCGGGTAGCGTAGGTGCGCGCGGCGGGGTGGGTGGGGGCGCCATGCCGGGCGGGGGAGGGGCCGAGCGGGCGGAGGGAGTGGGTTGTGGTGGTGAGAGTGCGGGTGCCGAGCCGCCACCGGGGGAATGATCTCCGAGCGGCGTGCATCCTGCGCGCGTCGTCTTTCCTCTTCAGATACGACGAGAGAGGGGTTGTGAAGGAGAGAGGGAGAGGGCGCGACAGCGGGGGGTTAAGTGGTTGAGTACTTACTGTGTGTGCTGATGCTGCCCGCGTGAGCAAAGAGGAAACGGCTACTGTACCCCGCTTTCGAGTCAGCCCGTTCGGCCGACCCATCCTCCGGCGCACGCGCAAATTCGGGCTGAGGGTCCACCGCCCACTTCACACCGGAGCCGAAACACAGCTCGGAGAAGACTGATTGGGACGGCATGCTTCATGGTATCGGGATGCTTGGCCACATTGCCAGAAAAATAAGTAATTTGATGATTGATGATTAACCAATGACGACGATGATGGTGGCACCACGAATGCTGTGGAACGTGCCGCCCCCTGGACTTCCCCGCCGTGCCCCATCTCTGCCTGCGGCGCGGGCTGGCGGGGCATCTTCAGAAGTTCAACCATCATTATCATTATCATGTTGCCGCTTTGGTTGCTGACGAACACCAAGCAGCATGCTGGATTCGCATTCGCCGAGGCGCCAGATCGGGGGGCTCGAGGGGACGAACCCGAGGACGGGCGGGACTTGAAGCTGCACTTGAACAGGTTGTGGCAAAAGCACTTTTTGCCCTGACTTAACCCTAAGTGGCCGGAAATCAAATGGACGCATATGTCGAGATCGTCTTCGATAACTCGGACCAAACCGAACCGAACCGACATGGCGAACCGCCGGTTTCATGGTCCCGTCCGGAAACAGGCCTATCCCCAAGGCCACTGAGCACAAGTGCTTCTATTTCGCGCAGGGACAACATAGCCAAGACATGCTAAGTTGGTTATAAATACAGTAACAAGCGGGTGGTCGACCGTCCTATTCTGACATCTCATCTTCTGGCGTATGTGCATAACGCGGCCTGTCAGGCCTTCGTACTGCCCGCGGGGCGGGGCCCGATGGAGGAAGAGGCGCGGACGGATGGGTACGGTCCATCCCCTGCTGCTTGAACATGGCCTCTAGCGCCTGCGCCACCTCGGTGGTCGGGTAGGGATGCGCAGACTTTGGGAGGTGCATACGATAACTGGTATTTGTCAGCTCTCATGTCCAAGGCAGCACGATGGTAAGGAGGGTGTAACTCACTGTGCGACAAGGTTATCGTGCCTGCTGCAGCTCTTGTTGCAGTTCGGGAAAGGACAAATGTGCTTATGCTCGGTAGTGTGCTTCCTGCTGTGGCGAGATAGATGGCCAGAGGTGGTGAATGTGCGCTTGCACTGCCTGCACCTGTACTCCGCGCGAGACGGGAGCACAAAGTCCTCGTCCGAGTCAACATCCTCGTACCCTCTCGGATAGTCTATGCTCGCGCTCTCGTCGACGTCCATCATTATCTGCTCCTGCGGCAGCGGGCTGGATGGAACCTGCCGGGAACTACCGCCGTTGAACATGCTTAGGCGCGCCTCGAGCATGCGGATCCTCTCCGTCTCGGCAGCCTCATCGATCGACCTGTGCAAGGGCCCGCCGGTCGGCGGTCCCCTGCGGCCCAAGGCGCCCTTGCCGGCGTTCCCGCCCGCACGGGAGCCACCGACAGCAGGAAACACGTGCATCTTACGCTTCTCCTCCGCCTCGCGCTTCCTCTTGGCGGGTATAACGACCATACGGTACAGCTGGCGGATGACGCTCGGCGCGAGGAGGTCACAGTGGACCTGAATTTCCTTGTCGGCATCCAATGGGTTATCCCGCGGCATACCCGCTTCGATGACTGCGAGCACATCGTCGAGCGCATCGCCCTCGAGGTTGAGAATTTCGTCGGCCAGCTCGCTTTTCTCTATCTGTCCGATGGGCACGCCGACGTCCTCGTCCTCGTCCTCGTCCTTGTCTTGCTCCTTGCGGAGCTTGGACGGCCCGGCAATAGGAGTCCTAGACACAACAGGGGCAGGCTTCGACTTGCGGGGCTCGGTTGCCATGACCTTCCTCTGCTCTCTATGGGTGGTGTTAGAGAGCTGCTTCTTCCTGCTCTTCTGCGCCTGATGCCTCTGAATTCGCGGGACCAGCTTGGCGACCAGTTTGGCGATCTCCGCCTCGAAGTCCACCAGGATGGCTGCACTCGGGGAGATGATTAGCGAATGGGTCAGCAGGGCACATCAGCCGCCTCTCACCATCGAGACCCTCGTCTGTCTCGTCTTCCTCTTCCTCTACGTCCATTTCCACCTCCGTCTCCTCTTCCAGCTGTATGATTGGCGAAAACCTCGCCCGCTCATCTTCTTCCTCTTCCACTTCCTCTTTCTCGTTGTCGGTCTGCTCGAAGATCGGCGCAACCCCACTCCACGTCTCGTCAAAGATACGGTTCAGTTCCTCGCCTGCCTCACGCACGGGCGACCCGGCCGGGTGGTACCACCGACAGTTTCTTATCATGAGCTTGAAGTCGGCACGGAACTCCTGCGGACTTTTATATTCATTGGCGTCCAGCTTCGCTTTCATCGTAAACAGGTCCATAGGCTTTGTAATAACATTACGGTAGTCAGGGATGTCCGGCGCAACATGATCTACGGCGATAATGTTAACACGCAACTCAACACATAACTAGATATCAATGCGCCGATGCTCACCGAAGGGATTATAGAACACGTAGGCAGCGGTGTAGAACTCCTCTCTGTAGAGATGCTGGATGATTTCGGCACAGACCCAGAGCTGCTCTTGAATTCCATCACCACGCCCCTTGACCGTGCGTTTGCCCATGCGCATCATCTTGCCCTGTATCGGTTCGGCACTGGGCTGTTCCTCAGGCGGCGGCGGGCGAGTCTCGCGACTAGGGCAGACGATGGCTGAACGCGTTTTGAGAGCGCTACGCACGAAATCGTGCTCCAACAGTCGGTATTTATGAACCGTCTGGTTGCCCTCTTCGTCCTCGTTCTCACCATAGTCCTCTTCCTCTTCCTCGTCCTCGTCCTCGTCCTCGTCCTCGTCCTCGTCCTCGTCCTCGTCCTCGTCCTCGCGCTGGTCCTGATCCTGATCCTGGTCCTCTTCTTGCTCGGTCCTCTCCTCAATCGCCTTTCTCTGAAGACAGGAGGTCTGGACCAGCTCGCGGTCTGGGATGGGATCGACGGAGCACTCCTCATCCGGGTACTTCCGCTTTCGCGGCGTGGACGGTCCAGCGTCGGGGTTAAACGCGGCAGCGGGGGCAGGCTTTGGCTTCTGGGTCTTGGTCGGCGTCAGCCTGCTAGATTCGTTACGGCTCGTTCCCTCGCGCTCCGTCTTAGTGTTCCGTCTTTTCTCCTTCTCCCTCTCTTCCTCCCGCAATCGCTGCTTCTGGAGCATCTTGATCCACTCAGCAGTCTTCTCTGAAACATCCGCGAAGGCACCTGTGCAGGCCCTTGTCAGCACAGACATGACCGAAGCGCATCAGTCGGAACACACCATCCGAATCGTTAGAATCTTCCCACGCTCCTTCCTCCCGGCCCTCCTCCTCCTGCGGGAGCTCTGCCTCGAGGAAGTCCATAGACTGCGGAGAAGGTTCAGAGGGTATGATCGGCACGGACTGGACGGCGGGAATGGAAGCGTCGGGTTCTTCGGCTACCGGCATTTTCTCTATTTGTTTGTTCAGCAGAGCCAGCAGGCGCCTGGCCATATGTCCCACAACGTGATCTTCGCCGTTGAGCTCGAGCGCATTGCTAAACACGAGTCTGACGTCGGCTACTAACTCTTCCATGCTCCAGTATCGCTTATCCGGCGGCAACTTTGAGATCTCCACCATTCGCAAGTGCTGCTTCGTCCCCGGTTTAGGGACGGGGACTGGGTTGGACATCTGCAACTTCTTCTCAACGATGCCGAGGTCCATGGGATGCGTGACTACGCCGCTGTAGTGCGAAGTGTCCAGGCCGAGCGTGTCGAAAGGCTTGAGAAAAGGCGTGGCATCGCGGTTCGACTTCAGCTGCCGAATCAACGCGGTGGCAAATCGGTGCTGAGCGACAGATATTGTAGAGATGCGAGGGTGGTTGAGTCCGACTGCGTTGGTACGACGCTGGGTGTGCGTCAGCCGCAGCTGAAAAGTACGTATATGCGCCTAAACTGACATGGGACGCACGCACGATCCTCTGCCTCTTCGCAGACGGTTCTCCATTACTCTGCCTCCCCAGGGTGAGCGAGTCCGAAATCATCGGCTGCGTAGGCCCACTCTGGACCACGTAGTCCATCAAGGTAGGCGCTGACTCCTGCTTGACCGATTCCTGCTTGATCGTCTCCTGCTTAATGGACTGAGGCTTTACTGACTCGTGAATAGCAAACTCTTGCTTGATCGAGTCTTACCTGGCCGTTCTAACGGGTATCTTGTCCATTGGGGTAAAGACAGCATCGGCACGATGTCGAGTCGGGGCACCCTCAAGGCGCGGCGGCTGCCAGCTGGCAACCGACGGGAGGTCCCTGAACACCGATGACGGAGCTGTTGAGCGCGCAGCCAGGCTCCGAGTGGCTGTGCATTAAGTCCTCGGCGCTCCCTACTCGTGCTCGCGTCAGCGAGCTCTGCATCGGTCCTCTATCGGCCTAAATCTGCAAGCGGTCCTCGACGTCTTACACTCGTACCACCATGTCTACACTCACTATGCGTATGGCTGCTGCACCTCTCAGGAGAACCACCACTGGAGCAAGATTGCTGGTCAGTGCGAGAGGTTGCAGGAGGGCGAGGATGAGCAGCTCGGCAGTTGTGAGGGCGAGGGCAGGACCGAGCAGCCTACTTGCGAGCTCGGGCTCGAGGCACGCCTTCGCGCGGACAACACGTTTACCGGCTCTGGGATCTGGTGCGTACATTGTTCCTTGTTTTACAGGCATGACCTTATACGCGCATATAGTCCGCACAATGTTCATCCAAACCGAGACGACGCCGAACGAGGACTCGCTCAAATTCATCCCCGGCGTCAGCGTCATGTCCTCTTCCGACCCCAATGGCTCGACCAGCGCTGAGTTCCTCGACACGCGTGCCGCGCTCGCTTCTCCTCTCGCTCTGCGGTTGATGGGCATAGAGGGCGTCACGCACGTATTTTACGGCCCGGATTTCGTCACCGTATCGAAGAGCGGGGAGCATCCGTGGGCGGTGCTCAAGCCAGAGATTTACTCCATTCTCATGGAACACTTTACGAGCGGTGCGCCGCTGTTCAGGAGTGATGCGGACCGCGATGCCGCGGGACCGCAGGACCTCAGGATCACCGATGATGACACCGAGATCGTTGCGATGATCAAGGAGTTGTTGGAGACTCGGGTACGGCCAGCAATCATGGACGACGGTGGGGATATTGAGTACCGAGGCTTCGAGGAAGACACAGGCAAGGTCAAGCTTCGCTTGAAGGGCAGCTGCAGGGGCTGCTCGAGCAGCGCTATCACGCTCAAGAGCGGGATTGAGCGGATGCTGATGCACTATGTGCCCGAGGTGAAGGAGGTCGAGCAAGTGGTCGATGAGGAGGAGGCCATTGCGCTGAGTGAGTTTGAGAAGCTGGAAAAGAAGCTGGAGGCAAAGCACACTAGCACTGGGTAAGCATCATTCATGTGACACCGTGTTCCATAATACTGATCATCTTAAACAGACTCGAGCAGTACGCTTCAGTATAATCAGATCTTGTCGCAACCTAGACTGCACCCGCGCCCTTCACCTGCTGTATCTTGCTAGTAGCCTAATTATATCACGCACCATGTCTAAACCGAGGCCCGATCCACATGTCTTTATCCTCCAATATGTCCGTTGTCAACCTTCTTCTGATGTCCGGTTTCCAGGGTCTTCGTATATGCGCTGTGTCATGCTCCTCGTTCCACCCGCGTACCGCGTCCTCGACCTCCTCAGTTGTTCAGGGCATTGATGGCGATGCCCTCTGCATCGCTCTCTCCTCCGACATCAAAGGACGCAATCTGCTATGCTCCCCACACTTGGAACGCGTGATACTGTTGAACTCGGTCGTCTATCCGCAGAATCCCGTCTCGAATACTGTAAGAGTCGCGCATCGCGCATCTCTAGCCGATGATCTGCGTCCCACCCATATACCAGAGCCAATACAAACTGCCCCTATTGGCTTTTGTTCCGCCCACTAACCTCGCCTTGCCCGACAGCGTGCATATGCGCGCCAGCTTCCGCAGCTTCGCTACCATCTGCCTGCTAGGCGACCTACGTCATCCTGCGTGATGCGATCTCAGCCGACTGGGTGCCTACCAGCGAACTGGCAGTCAGCTGATGGACACGTTCCCGTCCGTGGACTCGGTCGGCGGTCTTGCTGGGCGTGTCCGTGGAGCTGGACGGATCATCAGCCTGTGCTGCAGCCATCGGCTGCAACATGCTCGCCTGGTCGGCTCTTGCTCCGGGAACTTGCTGGCTAGCCTCGGGACTTGCATCCTGCCAGATCCTGCATGCGTACACTTGGCTTCTGCTGCTTTCATTCAACGAATACTGATTTCTCCATGTGGTTCGGCTTTCCTGCTAAGATGCACATGCTAAGCTACTCGGAAAGAGGTCGTCCTCAGGTCTATAAATATGTGCCCATTCCAAACGACACATACTCAGACAGTTGCCCTCGCAACTCCCGCCCTTCTCTCCTCGTTTCCCGTTGCTCGCTATGAAGTTGCTTACTTCTTCTGCTCTCGCCTTTGCGCTCGCCGCGCCTGCTTATGCGCGCACCTTCACTGTTTACAACGGTTGGTCACTGTTCTCTATGCGAATCCCACTTGCTTAATATTGATGTACAGGATGTCCGTTTACCGTCTGGCCCGCGATGTTCACTGGGGACACTGCAAACGGTGTGCCATCGTACACAACCGGATGGGAGGCTGGTAAGTCTCTATTTCACATACCGAAATGTGGATCCTCAGCTTCTAATAATCATTGATAGACGCATACACCGCGGTTTCCTTTGATGTTCCGGATACCTGGACTGCGGGCCGAATCTGGGCGCGCCGTGACTGCACCTTCGACGGCTCGACGTCCCCCAACACATGTCTAGACGGTGGATGCAACGGCGGCCTGGTGTGCGACCCGACCACTGGCACAGGCGTTCCTCCCGCGACGCTCGCGGAGTTTACTTTATCTCCAACGGGCCAAGATAACTACGACGTTAGTAAGTAAACACATACTCTCTCGCAAATCATGGACAGTAACAACGTTTTCTACAGGTTTAGTAGATGGATATAATCTGCCTTTGAGCATTACGAACACTGTTGGTTGCCCTGAACCAGGATGTTTTGTAGATTTGGGTCCAAACTGCCCAGGTTCGCCGTGTTTCGCCCCCCGGAAGCAATATTGCTGACCAGTACCTTTCACCACCGCAGCGCCCTACCAAGGCCCCTACGACAGTACTGGCTTCCCCGTCGGCTGCCAATCCGCCTGCAATGTCGATCCCGACCCGTCGAACTCACCCGCCTGCTGCAGCGGTCAATATGACACTCCCGCAACCTGCCCTAGTTCGGGAGATCCCACTTACAGCTACTTCAAGAGCAACTGCCCCAACACTTATGCGTACGCGTACGACGAGAGCTCAGGCACCGCGCTTTGGACGTGCCCCGGGACGAGTGCGGCGGATTGTGAGATATATTTTACCGTCCTCGATTCGTTGACGCTGACACGAGACTGCAGACACGATTACCTTCTGCCCGCCCGCATAAGGGAACAAGGATATTTGCATCCTGTAAGGACTGTCCTTTGTCATTTACCCTGATTCTTCCCTCTAAGTGGTCCCAAATCGAATGCTTGTTTCTTTGTAAATGGCAGAGGTGCGTTGTTGTGGCGGACGACACCGACAACAACCTGTTTTAAGTAAATGCGCGACAGGGCGGGAGCAATGCCACGCGTGGTACGCTGATTCTGCTCACGTGACCTTCTCCCCCTTCACCAAGCCGTCCTAAAAACCAGGGTCCCCCCAGGAGGGGTATTTCCTGCGTCGACCCCAATGTCCTTGAAGGGGGTGGGGTACAGCACAACTGTGTTGTACCCCCAGCTGTAGCCCCTTCTCAGTCTAAATTAGCTCATTGTACATATTGTCCAAGTAGTCTTTATACTAAACAGAGCCTCACATATGCTTCTACAAGCTCCATTAACAGTTCTAGTAATAGAAAACCTACTTATACCACTGCACAGCCGCAAAAATGGTGCTGTACCCCCTTTTCTGGGCCAAATCACCTTCTTTTTGCTTGTAAAATGCATGGAAACATGCCCTGGTATCTTCTTAATCATTCCACCAAGCCATAGAATGGTTCAAGTTGGGGGAAGGTGCCGCTTTGCTGCTCATTTGGGGGTAGGGTTTAGCTGAGAATATAGTGTATCCTTATTCTATTTCTACAAACATTATGCCTCATTCAAATTGGCTGGAAATTGGTGTACAGACTGTCCATATAGTACCCAGTCTTCCATTCAAAATTTGTGGAATTTCATAAGTTGGAAAGTTTTGGGTATATGGCCAACATTAAAAGCAACAACAAATTAAACCCTTTACCATAGTATCATTTGTCTATTCATAAGCAATCACTTCCTACTTATATATCTTTCCCAATTTCTCAAATCTGCTTTATATATGTCTAAATATGATTCCTCTCAAGTAGCAAGTCAATCCATACAGCCATTAATATTATATTACTCATTTGCTATTCAGGGTACTATAGGGCCTAAGAAGACATACATACTCCAACTATAGCGGCATGTGCAACACATTTCTACCTAATCAAATCTATCTGGAAAAGATGTTTGGACCTCTGACTGATGATTTCCTATGCAATAGCACTGATATAAGCATTGAAAGGCAGCACAGCAGGGGCTGCAGCAGTGTATCAGCACATGTTTTGAGAAAATAGAGGCCTTCCCACGGTTAAATATCCTTTATTTTTTGCCTCAGTCATAACAGAGGGGTCCTAAACACATTACCAGTATCTAATATACAAGTAGAATAATAGAATTATGTGATTGCAGGGCTGCAGCAATGCTGCTTTTATTATAGGGGCCCTGCATTTCCGGCCCCTAGCCCATTTTTCCACTGGCTGACGGATCGCTGCAGCAGGGCCCTGTGGCTGTGACCTTCCCAGCCACATTAGGGTCATGCCGGGAAACCCCTCTCTAGGGTCCTTGACATTAGGACCGTGAGCTGTCCCCCTTCCCGCCGTGGCCAACCCTGGCTCTCCGAGATGCATCTCTCCGACGGTCTGAAATCCAGTGGTCGTTCGTCCGTGAATTTCATTCACAAGACAAGACAACCTAATGCATAAGACACCCACGAAGATCGTACAGCGTACTCAACCCATCCCTCTCCCTCTCGAAGCTCTCTGCTCTCAACTATCTGCCTTCCTCCTCCGACTCCGCGTAACCACCCCTTCCCCTCCCTTCGGTCTCGCCTTCGTCAGCTTCTTCGCCTTCGGCATTGGCAGGCCCGGGAGGGGCTTGTCCCCCGCCGCTTTCGCCAGCCCGGCGTCCCACTCGTCCTTTGCGCGCTGCTTTGCCCGCCCGAAGGTGCGCTTAGCGTCGGCCTCGAGGCTCGCGGGAGAGGTGCCGTGCAGGTAGTCCAGGACTCCCCAGATGCCACTTTAGAAATAAGATACATTGTCAGGGGTATGAGACAAGGATATAGAATGAAAATGCGCACAAATAACACGTCCCGCGGTTATAGTAGTGCCCCTCCGTCCTCCTGCTCAGCCCGCCCGCCATCCCCCACAGCCCACTGTAGCCCGAGAACCTCATGACGTCCACTCCGCACTGAACCGCCAGAACGATCAGGAAGGTGAGTATATGCGTTCTCCTGAGCACGGGGGCTAGGTAGGTAGGGAGCAGGGAGAGGAGGAGGTAATCGGCCGGGTTCTGCGCGTGTGCTAGGAGCGGCGTAGGTGGGTGGGAGTGATGCTGCGCGTGTAGGGCAGGCCACAGGTAGTGCACGGTGCGGTGGAGATAGTAGTACAGGCAACTGCTGATCATTTGCGAGAGGAGGACGTCGTAGATGACCGTCGGAAGGAGTGGTAGGGTCATGCTGACCGGGAAGAGCTGGAAGGGAAGGGCGTAGACCGCTAGAGCGTGTAGCCCAAGGCCAAGGGCGTCATTGATCGCTGCGCGGAGGAGGAGACCGGGAGCAGTGCTGGGGAGCATGCTGACTGAGCTTGGGTGGAACTTCCATCCGTTTGAAAGGTCCGGCAGCAGCAGGT
Organism: Calocera cornea HHB12733; assembly: GCA_001632435.1. NCBI lineage: Eukaryota > Fungi > Basidiomycota > Dacrymycetes > Dacrymycetales > Dacrymycetaceae > Calocera > Calocera cornea. The sequence continues at coordinate 125,858 of KV423951.1, forward strand.
CGAACGCGGTTATGCTTAGCGCTGGGAGCCAGAAGCACAAAAGGCGAATGATGAGTGTGCTGAGGATAGATATTTTGAGTGGGGAGTGAGAGAGGACGAGGGTGAGCCATGTCAGGTAGAAGAAGAGAAAATTGAGCGAGGTGAGGGTGTAGTTGTTCCATATGAGGGAGGTGGGGAGGAAGGACAGCGCGGAGGAGAGGAGCGCCGACATGCCGATGAATGCCACGGGCCCGCTGCGACCGATATGTGATTATCTCCGCTTTCCTCCGTCTTCTTGTGGGTATGCAAATGAACTTGGATAGTAGAACGGCGTTCAACAGCAGAGTTTGATCGATAGGGCCGCTGCTGTGGTCGTGGGATGTTGAGACGTCCACAACATCCAGGTCGCGTCGCACCGCGTCAGGCGCCCTCGACGTCCTTGAGTGGCTGTGTCCCTCCGGAGCCGAGCGAAAGTCCGAGCGTCCTGCGTCCTATGAGGCTCTCTTGCTTGCGCCCCGTCGGCGTCGCGTCGTTCAGCGGCCTAAAGCGGCCGCTGGTAGCCTAGGACGAGGTCCACTTGGATATCATCACTGTCGTTGGCCTGGAAGAATAGACAGGCATCAGGCCGATTGAGCAAGAGCCGATCAAAGAGGAGCCGATTAAGGGAAAGCCGATCAAGCCCGAGTCCATCAAGGAGCAGTCAATGCGGGGTTGGACGACGGGCTCATGGATGAACCTACGCCGCTGATGACTTCGGACTCGTTCGGACCTGGCAGGCAGGAGAGCGGTGAACCGGCTACGAAGAGGCAGAGGCTCGAGTCGTCCACTGAGGCGAGTTTACGCGCATACACGTATCCTCCGGCTGCGGCTGACGTGCATAGCTCCATCCCAATCCGAACCGGCTCAACCACTTGCGCGTCTCTACATTCTCCGTCGATCAGTACCGTTCTGCCGCCACATTGATTTGGCAGCTAAAGGCAAATCGCGATGCCAGTGCGTTTCTTAAACCTGTCGATAATGTCCGCTTGGATATCCCGCCTCACAACACTATCATCAAGCACCCTCTGGATCTCGGCACCGTCGAGGAGAAGCTGCTACTGTCCAACCGTATCAACAACCTGGGGACGACTCAGTACTCTCAGATCTCCGAGACAGCGCCTGGCGAGCGATACTGGAGTGTGGACGAGTTTATGGCCGATGTCAGGCTCGTGTTCGACAATGCGCTCAAATTCCATGGAGAGGTGCACGCCGGGGCTAGGATCGTTAGGCGCATGCTGGTCATCTTCGACACTCATATGGAGAAGAGACGGGCAGCGGAAGAGCTGAAGTCTGTCATCCCGGCTACCCAGCTCGCGGAGGAGGCGGAGAATGAGGACGAAGAGAGTGACGACACAGAGGACGAGTCCCAAGGTGAGTCCCAACTTATGTCCTCCAGGTACGTGTATGTTAATTAACTGCGCGAGTGCAGTCGCCGATGCAAGTACCGACACGCCAGCTGTTAAGCTAGTCGAGACGCTTGAGAGTCCCCAGGATGCTCCGAAGCTCCAGGAAGATGCGCTTGTCTATCGCGCGAGTCGGCAGGAGCTCCCTGTCTTGACCGAGAAGGGTGTGGGCGAGGATAAAGAGGAAGAGGCCAAAAAGTTCGAACAGGAGGAGGACAAAGGCGACGATCATATCAATGGTGAGACCCGGTCAAAGTGCCCTTGTTGCCTGTGCGCTGACCATCTCCCCGGTCCCAGCTGCCCTGGCGGATCATGCGCAGAACGCCAAGGTGGTGATTGACTTCCTTCAGCGGATCCAGAGGAAGCAGGCGCAGACGCAGAGTACCGAGACGCCGTTTGCCACCACAACCAAGGAGGAGAGCACCGGCAAGGATCCCAGGCCCGGCCATCCCAAGCCCGACCCTGCAGCTGCTGCCACTCCCATTGCCGGGCCTTCCGAGCTCCGTAAGTCGAAGAGCAGTGCCATGGAGTCGTATGACCACGATCCCGTCGACTTCTATAAGAAGCGGGAACTATCTGAGGAGATCCGCAGGCTGAAAGGCAAAACACTCACGGACGTGCTCACCATCATCCAGACGGCCCTGCGGCGGGATAGCCTGACGAACGCGAACAGCGGTATCGAGGCCGACATCGATAGACTCGCGCCGAGCGTCATCCGCAAGCTATACCGCAAGGTCGTCGAGCCCGCGAAGAAGAAGCGTGAGATGGAGGAGAGCCGTACGAAGTATGTATGGGATTCGGCTATCGGCGGCTTCCGTTACGACAGGACAGCCGGCAAGGATTCATCGGGCCGCAGAGACTATCAGAACGGCGTGCGCTGGGATAACTCGACAGACGAGGCTTTACAAACGGAGAAAATCAGCATGCTCGAGGCGCGCCTAAGCATGTTCAATGGCGGTGGTTCCGGCCACAGTTCCACAGCCGCACAGCCTACCCAACAGCCGACGATGGACGTTGACAAGAGCGTCGGCACGAGTTATGAGAGACGCCGCAACGAGGACTCGGACTCTGGCTCGGTGCGCCCGTCCCGAACGGGTAAGAAGGACTACAGGTGCGGGCAATGCAACCGCGCCTTCGACACCTCTGGTCATCTGTCCCGCCACATGAGGATACACACTGGCGAGCGTAGGCAAGTCTGCCCTTTCCCGGCCTGTCACCATACCTGCAGTAGACATGACAACCTCCTCCAGCAGTGAGTCATGCGCCCCTTATCATTACACTGCCTTGGACACAGAGCTGACAAACTCCAGTTATCGTATCCAGCATCTCCCAAAGTCAGCCCAACCCTACACGACCACGGAGGTGAAACAGGCACTAGAGGACATGTTCACGCAGCAGGGCATCGACCGTACGTCTGCACCGCCTCCTCCATCGCGTCCATCCCCGTAGACTATGCCAAAGGTTTATGCACCTATGTCAGAAGTTGACGGATGACTATCCACTTATTACTGTATGCATACCATGTCTACATAGAATATGTTGTACCTGCGCAACAATGCAATCAATTCGCCTCATTGCCCTCTGTTGAGGCCGAACTACTTAACGGCCACTGTCGGTTACCTCTGCCTTGCCCCAGCCCCGCAACGAGCGCTCGCCGGCGGCCGGCCTCTTGCTTCTCGTACTGTATGTGACGCCGAGCACCGCACGTATCCAGCGCAGACGAGGAATTATAGTACTACTGCGTTGTAAACGCCGAAGCCTCGGGGAAGAACAAGGGCATGAAGTGACTGTATCCGGCCTCACGGGGAGCCGGAACTTTTACTGGAAATACACTGTCAAAACACGGCAGTTCACGCCAGTGTCATCGATCCAGCGTCCTGCGCCCGTGACCAGGGTCGTGCTGGCCTTTGTGGTTGAGCTTCCTTAGCGTCCCCTGCGGAATGTGTGGCGAGAAACTCTAAATCCGGATGGACTGCATCATCGGCTTTGCCCTCTACGCGGGAGTAGGACAGCGGAGGCCAGCTTGATGACTACGCCGTTGATTGATTGGTTCCGTCTAAGTGTGGCCTGTGGCCTGTGGCCTATGTACGCATGAAATGCATATATAAGCACCGTGCCTGGCAACCTTCCTGAGACTAAGGTGTCCCGACCGCATAGTTTGACGTTTATCACCTACTGTCATCGAGATGGACGAGATGGACGAGATGGACGTGGAGACGCTCAAGCAACGCTCTACTGCAACCACGTTCAGGGACGACGATGAATACAAACTAGTCAAGACAGTCGAAGCGACGACGAACCAGAAGTCGACCCAGCAGAGGGTGAAGAAGTCGCGTGCCAAGAAGAATCGCATCAGAAATACAGTCAAGCCAGCGAGGAGAGTCAAGGACAGGGGAGCTCAACCTCCCGGCGTTGTCGCTATTGCTCCGACCACTGGGCCCTCTAAGCAGCTCAAAGTCAAGCCGCGCGACAAAAACATGAAGGAGGAGTCGAACGAAGACGGTCCCGTAGACTTCTGCGAAAAGCGCGAGCTAGCTGAGGAGATCGTCAAGCTGGAGGGCAAGGTGCTCAAGGACGTCATCGCGGTCCTTGAAGAAGCCATCCTGCCGGAGATCCCAAACGGCGAAGATGACTGTGAGATCGAGATTGACAGCCTTCCCCCGAGCGTCATCCGCAAGCTGTATCGTATGGTCGTCGAGCCCGCCAGGAAGCAGCGCGAAGCGGAGCAGATTCGCTTGCTCGAGGTACGCCTGAGCATGTTCACTGGTGGTGGGGCGGCGAGCGTTCCGGCTGCCTCGAGGCCTGCCCAGCAGCAGGGAATGATGGATGTGGACGAGACCTCGAGCGATGACGATCACTGGGGGTCAGAGTAGGCTGTACCGAGGGGCTGATGTAGTCTGTGATTCAGAAAAGACTAACGCTCATTCGCTTACATTCCGAATACGGGTGATTAGAATTTGCCCCAAGTGCGCGGGGAGATGCTATCCTTGAACCTGCAGGCCTACTGCGACAATTATGCATGAATTTTCTCCTTGGAGCAAGAGTCGGACATGTCAGTCAATGATTTCCAGCAATAACGAGTAATGAGCGCCTCTTTCGGGCCAGCAGGTCTGAAGCACTGAGGGATGATGCGGAGGATGGCCGACCTCGGCCAGAGGCGAGGCGACGTCATTTAGTTATACTCGGAGCCGAACACACCTCCGAAGCGTTCTGCAGTCATCTCCAGGGCCCTTAGAGTGGCTCGCTCGCTTGCACCTCCAACAACTGTCACAAATCTCGGTTCAACCTTCCCACCTCAGAGGAGGAGAGAAAGAGGCACAGAAAGAATGGATGACCTCTCCGCGTTTGGTCTCCCCTCGGGGTTTGGCAAGACCCAGCGCGCGAAACCCACGCTCGCAGCGCGGTTCGAGCAGACGAAGCGCTCCAACACGCCTGGTGTAGCGATCGGTGCTTCACCAGCACCGAAGACGGCTGCCAGTCCCACACCACCGAAGGTGAGTTCTTGAGATGGGAAGGAAGATGGGAGCGTTGATACGACTAGCAGGAAGGTTGTTGGAAAGCGGCCAAGAGAGGATGAAGAAGACGAGGATGAGGACGAGGTCGAATCGGGGCCAATGCCGGCGAAAACCGGGAACGGGGTGAAGGCGGACGACGAGGAGAAAGATGACGATGACGATGATGACGATATGGAAGATGATGAGGACGAGTTTGAGGATGATCTTCCGCTTACGCACGAGCTCCTGCTGAAGGACCACACCAAGGCTAGTCGCTTTCCCACCTAAGGCGCGTATATGCTAACGCTCTGCACGCAGGCCGTCTCTGCCCTCGCTCTCGACCCATCGGGCGCGCGCATCGTCTCCGGGTCGCACGACTACGATGCCAAACTATGGGACTTCGGAGGGATGGACCTCTCCCTGCGTCCCTTCCGCTCCTTCGAGCCGGCGGGCAACTACCCAGTGCGCGACCTCGCGTACTCCCCCTACGGCGACGTCTTCCTGTGCATCTCGGGGACGTCGCAGGCGAAGCTCTTTGACCGGGACGGAGAGAGCAAGGGCGAATTTGTCAAGGGTGATATGTATATTAGGGATATGAGGAACACGGCTGGGCATGTCGGGGAGCTTACTGGCTGCGCGTGGAGCCCTTGGGAGGACAACACGTTCATTACGAGCTCAGCGGACTCGACTATCCGGTGAGCACCGGACCTCCACCACTTACACCGCGCGGGGCTGACAGGAGGCAGAATATGGGACGCGGAGAACCGGAGGAAGCAGAAGACGGTCATCGTAGTCAAGAGCAAGGAGCGAGGTGCGCGGACGCGCGTAACGTGGTGCGGGTACAACAGGGAGGGATCGCTGATTGCCGGAGGTGTGCTCTTCCCTCCTCCTGCTCTGGATGTTTGACTCATTTGGTCATAGCATGCACCGACGGGACACTGCATCTGTGGAACTCGAAATCGAACTTTGTGAGGCCGAATTTATCGGCGGAGGATGCCCATGAGAAAGGGACTGAGACAGGTGGGTGTGCGTTTGCGGTGGATGGATGGGGCTTCGTTTCTCGTGGGGGAGATGGGACCGTTAAACGTGCGTCTGACACCATCGAATCGCTATCGACGCAAAACTGACGCAAGGTTTAGTTTGGGACACAAGAAAATTCAAGCGCCCTATCGCTACTGCTTCTGCCCCAACGCTTTACCCAGGGACAAACGTGACTTTCTCACCCGACGGGAAGTACGTCGTGACTGGAACCAGCGCGGGGACGACGAAGGAAGAGGCAGAGGCGGGGACTGCAGGCGGTGGGAAGCTACTGTTACTCAAAAGAGAGAATCTGGAGCTGGAGAGGGAGGTTACGCTCGGCGGACGAGGAGTGCTGCGGGTTGTTTGGCACCCCAAGATCAACCAGGTGCGTCTAAACTCCGTATGCGGAACGATGCCGTTCTGATGCCAGATCGCAGATTGTTTGTGGGCATGCGGACGGCACGATCCGCGTACTGTACTCACCGACACATTCCATCAACGGTGCCAAGCTATGCGTGCCCAAAGGCACCAAAGCGCGCACGATCGAGGACTACGCCGCATCCCTCTACGTGCCCATCCTACTGCCCGACGAGCCCGGCATGGGTCGCGATGACAGCGACCGTCCGAACAAGCGGAGGCGGGACAAGGAGCGGATGCAGGTCGGCGGGCGGACGCGCCGGCCGATGCCGCCTGTGCACGGGCCGGGCAAAGGCGGGCGCGTCGGTGCCAGCGCGACCCAGCACATTGTTCAGCACCTGTTCAGGGACAACACGAGGGACGAGGATGTGAGTTCTCTGTTGTTGTTTGTCTTGCTGTTTGCCTGTTTGTTTCGTCCTCCTTTCCCGCTAGGCGCTAGACCCTTGCAAACCCGTCCTTGGCTCCCTTTTGCGTTTTTCGGCCGCGCGGCGCGTTTCACGGGCATTTTGCCTCCGTAATTTTTTTACCCCACAGACGTGGCACACCTTTTTTCGTGTGACTTGACTCGCGCGCCACCCGTTGCAGGCGCATCGTTTGCCGATGCGCTCTCACCCATCGGGGATGACGTTGCTAATTTGCTCATTATAGCCGCGCGAGGCCCTGCTCAAGTACGCCGATGTTGCGGAGAAGGATCCCATCTGGACTTCCGGTGAGTCCACAGTCACAAATCCGCCCACGCGGCACCTAGATGGCACCGCGGTGCTTCCCAGGGTTTGTTTACAGTTTTGCTGATTGCGGGTTTTCGCAGCGTGGAGGCAAAATCAGCCCAAACCGGTTTTCCAGCAGGTGGACACGACGGAGGAGAAGGAGGAGGACGAGGAGAAGTGAGCGGGCTGTATGCGTATCGTGGGGTGTGGTTATTGTACATTATTTTGCTGTTGTGGAGGGTGGGTGCTGGCCGGTGGTGAAGTGACGAGCGGCTGCGCACGGGCCACGCACCCGCCGGGCACGTGGCTTGCAGACACGGCGCGGACGAATAGCCTCCGTTCCCGCCCCTGACAGACGCGTACATAAGGCGGGAGGGGGGCGCGCCGCGTCCAGCACTTGAACCCGGAAACGCTCGAGGACCCCAGCAGCACCCCGCGTCGGCGATTGAACAAATTCGCCACTCGCTGCAATTGGGCACGCGTCTGAGCTTATCGCCGAACATCGTCGCCTGAAATACAGAGCATCGCACCGCTGCTGCCGAGCATCCGCATCCACGCACGTATCCCCGCTCGATATTTCTCCACCGAGCATACACGCAGTTCATACTCGCTTAAACTCAGTTTCTCTCTCCGCATCTCCACGCCACCGATATACGATGGACGCTAATTCAACTCCCGCTTCTGCCGTTCTCCCGGCACCTGTGCCCGAACTGCCGCCCGCACCACAACAGGTCAACGGCGTCCTCCCTCCGGTAGACGGCCAGCAATACCCGTCCGCCTCACCCCTCCCTCCTCCACAAGCAGAAGCAGCCGAGCCTGCCCCAACCATCACAGAGCCCACCCCGGCGGCACCAGAGCCCACCCCAGCAGTTCCCGAACCAGCGCCGCACACAGCACCAGAACTGCACGTCCCCCTTCCCTCCTTTAACTCGTCACTCGACAGGGCCTCCGTCGTACCGCAGCTCGACACCCCGCAGGACCCGGCCAGCATCCCCATCCACGCTCCCAGGGGGACGCCGCCGCCGCCCGTTGGCCAGCTGTTGGCCGATGTGCAGATAGCGGAGGAGGCTGACGCGCCTGTGAGTGTGGCGGAGGTGGTGGATGAGGTGCCGGTGCCGCCTGAGGCTGTCTTGCCGCCTGCACAGCTACTGGAGCCTGTTGCTGAGCCTGTGGTCGAGCCTGCGCCTGTGCACGCCCCGGTGCAGACGCTTGCGCCTGCGCCGGTGGCGTCGGTGGCGCAGCCGATTTCGGAGGGTGTCACCCCCGCCGTGGAGCAGCTGCGCGATCTTTCTGTCTCGCCTGTCAAGAAGCGCACCGCAGAGGAGATGGAGGACGACCTTGATCAGGTGCCACGGGGCTTCACCGTTATCAGCCCGATGGACGAGATGGATGTGGAGACGCCCAAGCAGGAGTCGACGCCGACCGTGACGGACGACGTGTCCATGGACGGGCCTACGCAGCTCAGCACGTCGGACTCGCTGATGACGGTGGGGAGACAGGAGAATGGCGAGCCGCCGGTGAAGAGGCAGCGGCTTACGCCCACGCCTGATGTGAGTTTTGGCCCATACACCTACTCCCCAGCTGCGGCTGACGCACCGCAGCTCCGTATCCACACGAACGGACTCAACCACTCTCGTGTTTCTACGTTCTCCGCCGCTCAGCATCGTTTGGCCACTGCGTCGCTCCGGCAGCTCAAGAAGAGCCGCGATGCTTCGCCCTTCCTCAAGCCTGTCGACACGGTCGGGTTAAACATTCCGCAATACAACACCATTATTAAGCACCCTATGGACCTCGGTACCATTGAGGAGAAGCTGCTGATGTCCAACCCGGCCATCAAGCCGGGGACGAAGCAGTACTCGCAGATGGTCGAAATCTCGGAGCTGGCGCCTGACAAGCGGTACTGGAGTGCGGACGAGTTCATGGCGGACGTCAGGCTCGTGTTCGACAATGCGTTCAAGTTCAACGGTGAGGTGCACGTCGTGGGCCAGATGGCCAGGCGCCTGCTGGGCATATTCGACAAGCAGATGGAGAAGATGCCGGCGGCGGAAGAGCCCAAGCCCGTCATGCCCATCGCCCAGTCCGCGCCTATCATGCCGTCTGTGCCCTCCCCGCCGCTCGTGCAGCAGCAGCCAGCCGTTCACCCTGCGCCTCCGAAGCAGCAGCGCAGGCAGTCGATCGCCGTCCCCGTCATCCGCCGCAATTCGCCCGAGACGCCCACGGCCGTCGTCCGCCCCAAGCGGGAGATCCACCCCCCGCCGCCTAAGGACCTGCCGTACGCTGAGCCGACACTCGGGAAGAAGAAGCGCTCGGGCAAGGGCAAGGGCAGGGAGCGCGACGATGGCACGCAGGAGCAGCTCAGGTTCTGCGCACAAGTCATCCAGCATCTCTACAAAAAGCAGTTCTACACCGCTGCCTATGCGTTTTATGACCCTGTTGGTGAGTGTTGATCTGACCTCCATTGTTGAGAATGTTTACTGATGGTATCCCTGCAGATCATGTTGCTCTGAACATCCCTGATTACCCTAAGATTGTGAAGAAGCCTATGGATTTGTCGACTATGAAAAAGAAGCTGGAAAACCAAGAGTATGAGAACGCGCAGGAGTTTTACGCCGACTTCAAGCTCATGATCAAGAACTGCCGGCTATACAACCCTGCCGGGTCGCCCGTGCGCCACGCTGGCGACGAGCTGAGCCATATCTTCGACGAGAAGTGGAAGGGGCTTCCGCCTATTGTCGAACCTGAGGACGACGAGGACGAGGAAGAGGAGGAAGAGGAAGAGATCGACGATACAGATGGTGAGTCCCGACTTGTGTGCCCCGGTTACGTGTGCGCTGACCAACTGCGCGGGCGCAGCTGCCATGGCGGGTGTAGAGGCGCAGGTGGCTAAGCTGGTCAAGACGCTCGAGATGATGAAGAAGCAGAAGGCGGAGAAGCAGGTCAAGAAGAAGCCCAGTACGCCCAAGGAAGAGAGCAAGCCCAAGGCGACCAAGCCCCGCAAGCCCAAGCCCGCTCCGGCTGCCGCTGGTACTCCTACCGCCGGACCCTCCAAGCCCCGCAAGAAGAAGGACAAGGACGAGGAGTCGGACGAGGACGGCCCCGTCGACTTCTTCAAGAAGCGCGAGCTCGCCGAGGAGATCCCCAAGCTGGAAGGCGAGGCGCTCACCGATGCGCTTGCCGTTATCCAAGAAGGCATGGCGCAGGACAACCCGATGGGCGCGGACGAGGAGATCGAGCTCGATATCGACATCCTCGCGCCCAGCGTCATCCGCAAGCTGTACCGTATGGTTGTCGAGCCTGCGAAGAAGAAGCGCGAAGCGGAGGAGAAGCGCAAGATGCGCGCGTCGGGCGCGGCGGTCGGCGGTGGGCGCGCGGGCGGGAACGCCGGCAAGGGGGCGTCTGGCCGCAAGGGGCACCCGACCGGCGGGCTCAAGCGCAAGTCGATGGACGAGGCTGCCGAGGCGGAGAAGATCCGCATGCTTGAGGCGCGTCTGAGCATGTTCAACGGCGGCGGAGCCGGAGACGTTTCTGCGACCTCGCAGCCCCAGCAGCAGGTGATGATGGACGTGGACGAGAGCGTGAGCACGGAGGACGAGAGCTCGAGCGACGACGACGACTCGGGCTCGGAGTAGGCGGTCCCGAGGGGTAGTTGTAGGCTGTAATTCAGAAAAGACTAATGCTCATTCGCTCGTTTGTATGCCATATGCGGGCTGTGTAGTAGCTGCCCGAAATGGAATTGCTTGTGGTCATACCCGGTGAGGTTAGATTGCCTCCGCCTTGATACGTCGCCCAGGAGCATCCATCCTCGTCCGGCTCTCTCATCTTGCTTACCACCTCTTGCGTCTATGTTATCCTAACTATTTAATCTTTTTTGCACACCCATGTCAGAGGCAATGATCGCCCGTTGGAGGGCGATCCCCCTCGACCGCCCTGCGGGCTCCGGCGAGGGCCTCGCCAGTGGCGACAAGGTACTCCTTCCCCCGGCCCGCTAGCAGCACGTACTACCCGCACACCAGCCCTCTCTAAAGCGGTCTGCACCGTCCTCCGACCCCGTTTCGCCCCATCTCGGCGCATCAGGGTCGCACGCAGAAGGGGAGGAGGGTGTCGACGACGATGACGTCTCCCTGCTCTCGCGCAGCCCATCCCCACGACCGAGAGCGAAGAGGGGAGCAACGCCGGAGACGTACGAGGAGGACGAGAGCGGGTACGGCTATGAGAAGATGTCGGTGCACACGCCTATTGGATCGTCGAATGTGGGGCATGCGCTGTTGCTCAAGATGGGCTGGCAGGCGGGGCAGGGGCTCGGCCCGGCCGGGGAGGGTGCGTGCTCCCCATTCCGATGCGGTGAGTGTGGCTCATGAGGCGGACAGGGAGGAAGGAACCGGTACCGTTCATCATGAAGTCGGATTCGCTGGGGCTGGGAAAGCTCACCCAAGAGCTGCGTATCGCTCAGACGACGGTGGAGAAGCGCCGGGAGCTGGAGAGCGAGCGCCTGCTGAGGGAGACGGCGGCCCAGCGGGAGGCGCGGGAGGTGCGTATCGCTCGCGTTGCTCTGCCGCGTTTGGGAGTAGGCTGATAGGCTCATGGATGTGGTAGAACAATGTCGCGAAGCAGCAGGCGGTGCAGCAGGAGGTCAAGCAGCAGATCCGACAGTTCTACTGCGAGCTGTGCGGCAAGCAGTACGCGAATGTCGCGCAGTACGACGAGCATCTGCGGAGCTACAGTCATACGCATAAGCAGGCACGCTGGGACCTCGATGCACATTGTTGTGCTCATGCTAACGTTCGTGATAGAGGATGAAAGAAGTGCAGGAGCAGCAGCGCAAGGCCGGCTCGGCGGACATCGACGCGCGGCGGGAGAAGGAACGGAAACGGGAGGAACGCGAGCTCAAGAAGATGGCTGCGGCAGCGGGGATCCGACTGCCTTCCTCTGCGCCGAAAGCGCCTGCTCCGGCCGGTTCGCCTGCCCCAACGCCACCGCCGCCGCCGCCGCCGGAGGTGCCCGAAGAGCAGCCGGCGAAGAAAGGTTGGAAGACGTTCGCCGCGACTGTGACTGCTCCGGCGCCTGGGCCGCCGCCTACCGCTGCTGCGGGCGGAGGGTTCAAGAAGGGTGGATGGGCGATGGTTGGGTCGTCACCCGGTTCCGCTGCTGCTGCTGCTGCCCCCGGGCCCAGGTCGGGATTCACGCCCTCCGGCCCCGCTCCACTGCTCGCGGCGTCAGCGGAGACTGCAACAAGCTTCCAAAGCGGCGGATACACGACGCTAGACACTTCTGTGCCCACTATGCCCGCGCCCCCTGGGTCCAGCTCACACGACAGGACTACGCGAACCCCCTGGGCGCCCATTCGGTCCGAGCCATCAACCTTGGCATCGACCCGCCCGCCTTCGCCGCCGGGCGCGCCGCCCCCGCAGCCTGAACCGTCCCCCCCAGCCCCTCCGCCGTCATCGGAGACCCGAGGCAGCTGGGCTGCCTCCGCCCGGCCAGGCAGGCCAAGGTCACCCGCCCGGCCAAGCGCGGTGGACGGCCGAAGCGCGTCGCCCTCGGGTTACCTGTCTCGAGATGCGCGAGACAGAGAGTACTGGCGTGAGGCGCGCGGGCGGGGGCACGAGTACGCGCCGCACTCGCCGACTTACCGGCCTTCTCCGTACGACTCAAGTGCAGGCGCGGTCTCGGGAGAGCGTGGGCGGCGCGGGAGACAGAGACAGAGAGAGAGACAGTCTGAGGACAGCGCCGCGGACGGCCGCGAGCATCGGGCTGACCTGGAGCGGGACCCTGGAGGGGACCGGCCGGGCTGGGTTGAGCACGCGAGAGGCGGGCGCCGTGAGCGTTGGGATGCGTATGGGCGCCGAGGGGGATGGGGGAGATGATGATTACATTCGCGGCTCTACTAGTCACTGGCTTGAATACGATGGATGGCTAGAAGGTATCCTACTACTAACATTACAGTAACTTATGTACTAATACTGTCCTGGTTCGGGCATTCCAGGGCGTTGCCAGGGCGGTGCCGAGCTTCTGCGTGGAACGCGGGAGAACGGGGCCGCCTCGGAACCTAACTCTGTCTCGGGTGCGGACTCGCGTGACGCGGACGGGGTCGGGGTCGGGACGCCAAGACATGGGAGGGGAAAAACGACGGTGCAAAAACTCGGGAGGGCGGGTACTGTATCGGAATATACGGGTGGTTGGGTGGTTGGTAGGGTGCCCCTGGCCGATCAGGGTCTGTCGTCAAGGAACGCCTGAGGAATAGCATGTACTGGAGCGGATGGAGCGGATGACGGTGGGTTGTGGGTTGTGGGTTGTGGGAGTCGGCGGTAGTACTGAGGGAAGGAAGATGGTGTGCGCGTGGGAATCAGACGCGTCGCCCAAGGAAGGGTCCGCTGGGAGGGGCGGATAGGGCCGCATACCATGGCTTGCCATTGGCTGGGCGCTTATGGGTCTCTGGCCAGTGTCGGGAGGGGAGGCAAAGGGGAGTGCACTGTGCTGATAACATCCAAGGCGCCCGCCCATTCCTCGCATTCCAGTGCCCCTCGGGACACCAGCGCTCGCCCTCATAAGCCACCACCGCGCCGCCCTCCTCCTCAGCGACCTCCCCCTCGCCGCCTCCACCCCGCACACCGACACCGACACCGACACCGACACGGACCCCCCCATGCCCGTCCACCAGCGCGTCCACTCCCACCCCCACTCCCGCGCCTCCTCCCCGCTCCTCGTCGCCGCCCGCTGGCCACCAGCAATGAACCGCATGCCCATGCCATTCAACCTCAACATCGCCTCCCGCGCCGCCCACCGCTGGATCGGCCTCTCCCTCTTCGCACTCGCAGTCCTCACAGCATTCCTCTTCTTCGCAGAGTCATTCTCCCTCAACTTCACCTACCGCACAACCACCGGCGCAGGCGCCCCCCGCGCCCCCGCCTGGCCCCCGGCCCCGGGGAAATCGGCACACAACGGCCAGGCAGATACCGTCTGGCGGCCGCACGGCGATTCGGAGGACGCGGGCGATGTCGGCCGCCCCGCGGAGAACAGACGGCCGGAGGTGTACCATAAGGACTCGGGCAGGATCGTCGTCACCGGCGGGGGCGGGAACATCGGTATGTCGCCCCCCCTTTTTTTTTCTATCCGGAACGCGGTGACTGAAGAAGCGCAGGAAAACACATGGTGCGCCGGTTGCTGGCCACGTCGACGCCCGTGACCGTCCTGGACGTGGTGTTCCAGCGGGACGAGCTGGAGGAGATCCACGCGGACTTCCCCGCGGCGCGCGACGACCTGCTGCGGGTCGTGCTGGGCGACATCCGGAACGTGTCCGCGCTGCACCAGGCGATCACCGAGGACGTGGTCGGCGTCGTGCACCTCGCGGCGGTGTCGCGCGTGCTGTGGTGCCTGGAGAACGAGGCGGACTGCCTGGACGTCAACGAGCGCGGCACCCAGCTCGTCCTCGACGCCCTCACCCAGCACGGCACCCGCACCGCCCGCAAGCCGTGGTTCATCCTCGCCTCCTCCCGCGAGGTCTACGGCAACGCCAAGAGCTTCCCCGTCGCCGAGGACGCGGAGCGCGTGCCGGCAAACGTGTACGGCGCGAGCAAGCTGAGAGCCGAGTCGGTGCTCGAGGCGCACCTGGCCCGGCTGGACAAGGCCGGGCGCAAGGCCGGCAGCCTCCACGCGATCGCCCTCCGCCTCAGCAACGTCTACGGCGGAGAGTTCGACCACCTCGAGCGGCTCATCCCGAGCATCGCTACCCAGGCACTGAGCCACATGCCGATCCAGCTCGTGGGCGGCGCCCAGAACCTCGACATGCTCCACCTGGACGACTGCGTCGACGCGTTCATGCTCGCCGTCCGCCGCCTCAGCGCCGCCGTCGCAGGAAGCAGGTTCACCACCCCGCGCACCGCCCTCGAGCAGTTCAACGTCGCGAACGGGAAGAACGTGCCCGCCCAGCGCCTCGTCGACACGCTCCTCCACCTCGCCCGCTCCAAATCCCCCATCCAGCGCCTCAGGGGCGACAACCGCTTCCCGGACGAGTACATCGGCAGCACCGTCAAGGCCGAGAAGGTGCTGGGCTACCGCGCCCAGGTGTCGATTGACGAGGGCCTCCTCCGGCTCGTCCGCCTCTACCTCCTCCGCACCCAGCGCTTCCTCACCCGCAAGATCGCCAGCCAGTGCTACGCCCACGCGCCCGAGCTCGCCATCAACACCCAGCTCGACAAGCTCGACGACTGCATGGTCCACGTCACCGCCAACGTCGTCGGCCGCCTCGCCACCCTCAAGCCGGACAACCAGCGCTTCACGGTCGAGGACGCGTTCCCCGCCCCGCCCTTCTGGTCCTCCATCCAGAAGGGCCCGAACGGGAAGCACCTCATCCGCCTCCGCGACTGGCACTGGCCCTTCCTCTTCCTCGGCCTCAAGCCCGAGAACATCCACGAGCCCGGGTCCCTGCACGAGGGCGTGGCGGACGACCAGGAGGCCGAGGTGTGGTGGGAGCTCGAGGCCAACGCCGAGCAGGCCGCCGTCAAGCTCATCCTCCCCGGCTCGGACTACCAGCTCGCCCCGCCCAACTTCTTCCACGGCAACTTCTCCTGGGCGCCCCGCACAGCCGACATCTACCCCTTCAGGATAACCCCGATCTGCTGCCCGGCCCGCGCTCCCTGGCCCTTCGCCGCCGAGGACCCCATAGACCACTCGATCGACTTCCTCCGCACCTCCACCGTGCCCCAGTACACCGCCAGCATCCCAAAGGCCGAGTGCCAGCGCCTCACCCGCGCCCGGGACAAGGTCACGCGCGACCTCGCCACCCTCTCCCTGGACCTGCTCGACCGCACCAACGGCATCCAGACGCGCCTCGGGCCCGCGAGCGAGTGGACGAACGCGGGCCTCCCCGTATGCACAAACATGTGCGACCACCCGCTCGTCTGCATCGACACCGGCGACTGCCAGTGCGTGCTCTCCGCCTGCCCCTCGACAAGCCGCTTCCCCTTCGCACCCTTTGCCAACCTCCCGCAGTTGTCCTACCCGCCCGTCCTCCCGCACGAGGCCCACGACCCGGACCACGACGACCACAACCCGCTGCTCGAGATGGTCGACCGCTCCTCCTGGCGCAACGTCCTCCGCCCGCAGGCCTCCCGCTACATCGGCACCAACGAGCCCTGGCCAAAGATCCACGTCGCCGGCCACGCGCCCGCGCTCCGCACCTGGCTGGACTCGGACGAGGGCCAGACGGTCGCCACCCTGACCCAGTACCACTGCTTCAGCGCCGACGTCAGCATGGAGATCCCCCTGCGCGAGGTCAGCGTGCCTGCGGACGAGGCGGAGATGATCTTCATGCCCTTCTACCACAACCGCGCCAGCTGGCTCTGGGGCGACGAGTGGGACTTTATGCGCTCCACCATCCCCAGCCTCGACCCGCACAAGATCGTCATCCCCTTCACCCACGACTACGGCGCGTGCTGGAACTGGGACTGGGACCTCTGGAAGATGCGCCAGAAGTTCGGACGCGCCCCAGAGACAAGGGACGTCGTCGCCTGGTCCGTCATGGCCGACATGAACGGGCCCTGCTACAACCCCCTCCAGGACGTCGTCATCCCCCCGCGCACCTGCGCCAGCCCCCAGCTCGTCACCGCCTTTGGCGACATGGCCCAGGTTCGCCCCGCGAGCAAGCGCAAGGTCCTCGCCACCTTCAAGGGCTCGTACTGGGGCACCGGCGCGAACACGCGGCGCAAGCTGAACTGCGAGAAGCGCCTGCGCAACCTGGAGGACGCCGTCCCGCCCAAGCTCGAGAGCGAGCAGCGCCTCATCACCGTCTGGGACTCGCTCGGCGACTACCCCTCGTACCCGGCCATCCTCAACGACACCATCTTCTGCCCCCTTCCGGAAGGCGTCACCGGCTGGGCCACCCGGCTCGAGGACGTCATCTACGCCGGCTGCATCCCCGTCTTCATCGGCCATTCCTCCCAATACCCCTTCTTCGACATGCTGGACTGGAGCAAGCTCTCAATCACCGTCGAGAGGAAGGACCTGCAGCGCATGGAGAAGATGCTCATGAGCTATACCATGCAGGAGATCGAGCGCCTGCAGGCCAACCTCATGCTTGTCCGGGATGCATTCCTATACCCCCTGGACGGGCACTACAAGGACCAGCTCACGACCCGTGGCCCGCTCTTCTTCGCCATGCACTCGACAAAGATGCGCATGCTGACGCAGTACCCAAGTGACGTGCTTGTCGACAGGCCGGATTGGACGGAAGGTCGTGGTGCCTAGCGGTGCCGCGGAAATCTTGGACTTTTTTCTCTAGCAAAACATGACATGCAACGTTGGGCCCCTCGTAATTGGTCCGCATTGCGATGTTGTAGACTGAACAGGACACTCGGTTCCTCGTTCCACATCATTTCCTCTTCTGGGCTCTGGTCATCATCATAATCGCAAATAGCTACTCTTACCATGTAATGATACCTGTCTCCTCGCACTCAATCATGCATCTGGTTTCCTCCTACGGGCGTTTGGGTAGTGTGAAAGTGTGAAAGATTGCCAGTCAGTTACGTACGCGGTGCGAGCCCAAGCCGCGGAACGCGATCGAGCCCGAAGCGCCCATCGCGCGTCTTTCATTGCCAAGGTTCAATACGTGCCATCTCCGCTACGGCGCGTCCAATGGCAACAATGCCGACCCTCTCTCTCGTTAGCAAACCGCCTCTTCTGCACTTGAGATCGCGCTGGACGCCTTGGGCTATAATACCTACGCGACTGCAGGACAAGCCGCGTCCTCCCTCGCGCGATGGTCCAGACGACGCCCCATAAGCGGGCACCGTTCTCGCCGCGGTCCGTCCGGTCTGTGTCACTCTCACCGAGCCCGCCGCCACACCCGTCGTTGGACCGATCCGCCAGTATATACTCCCTCCAGCAGCCATCATCCTCCGCTGCCTCCATCGTATCGGCACTCCGCCTCTCACCGAGGACAGCAGTGCGACTGCTGATCGTAGCAACATGTGCCATCGCAGCCCTCGTGCTGTTCGAGGTGCGCATGACTGTCAGTCGCCCGTTGACCTCTGCTGACTTGTTTCAGAACCGCAGCTTCCTCCCCACTCGTGGCCTCTCAACCCTCCCATTCTCCCGCGAGCAACCCTTTGTTGATGACATCGTCGATCTTCCCCTGCCCGGTCAAGATGACGACGTGCCGCTCCAAGCGCTGGGCGAGGAGGAAGCTACACGGCCCGATCATGAGCCATCTCGGAGCGGGATGAGCAGGGTGAAGCATCACAAAGAGATGAAGTTGAAGGCGGAGGAGAAGCTGCCGGTCACCAGCGGGCTCGGCCGAGTGGTGATTACAGGTGCAGGAGGCATGCTAGGTCCGTCCTCGTGGTCAGCGCCGGAATTGGTGCTGAAGCTATACCAGGCAAGCATCTCGTCCGAAGATTGCTCAATGCGACAACTCCCGTAACGTTGGTCGACTCCCTTACCTCTCTACCAGAGATAGGATTCATGCACGGCATCACTCCCAACACCCCACAGCATATTCGGTTCGATGTCGGCGATGTCCGCAACGCCTCTTTCGTCTCCAGCTTTCTCACACCAGACGTCGTCGGGGTCATTCATCTCGCACCGATCCTCGATGCGCGTTTTTGTTTACGCAACCCTTCCGAATGTGCCGACCTAAACGAGCGAGGGACGAAGGAGGTCGTGGAAGCCCTTTCAGCGCACGGCACTGCTCGTGGCATCCAGCCGTGGATCTTGCTCGCAAGCTCATCTTCCGTGTATACACCCGGTTTGGCAGGGCCAGTATCAGAGGAGGCTGAGCGCCAGCCTGCAGGCGTGCCGGGAAAGAGCATGTTGGCTGCCGAGCGAGCTGTAGAGATGCAGATGGCTCGAGTGGGCGGGGACTGGGGGAAGAAAGGGATGCATGCGGCCATTTTACGTCTTGCTGAAGTCTATGGCGAGGTGAACGAGGAAGATTGGATGGGGGAGATGGTCCGAGCGGCGTTGACACACCTGCCCGTTCGTGTCATGGGTGGACAGCAAAAGGTCGACCTACTGCATGTCGACGATGCGACGGACGCGTTGATGTTGGCTATCAAGCATCTCACAGAAAAGGCGCAGGTGAATCGTCTCACTGCCGCGAAGACTTCATTGGATACTTTCAATATCGGCTCTGGCGATACGGTCACGCTCGATACCATGGTTGGCGCTCTTATACAGCTGGCAAGATCGAAGTCGCCTATCCTCCACCTCCCGGACGATGCTGTTGTACCTTCCACACCTCTTGGCAGCGTCAAAGCCCAGAGCGTCTTGGGATTCCGTCCATCCACCTGGCGCGAAGGGCTGCGGCGTTATATGCGCTCGAACCTGGTAAATACTCGCGATTGGCTCGAGAACAAACTCGACACGACATGCTACGCTGCCTTGCCCAACATCGAGACCAACAAGCAATTTGACAAGCTCGACTCGTGTGTCGTGCAAATCGCGGTATCCGTACACGGCTGGCTTGGCACGCTCAGCCCAGAAGGCGACAGCTGGGAGGTCCGTGATAAGTTGCCGGGCACGCCGCTAGAAAGCATGATACGGCGTTCCGAAGATGGGAAGTGGATAATGCGGCTCAAAAGGTGCGCACTGACGCCCTAATGCGTCATATGTATATGCGGCTGATATCTGGTAGTGTCACCGATCCCTACAACTATCTCGGCCTCGGGGCCGATAATGGCCGCGGTCAAACCGATGTGCATACTGGTGTGCCGCCAAATGAGATCGAATGGGGCGCTAAGATCGACTGGGAGGTGGAGATCAACGCCGAGTTGGCTGCCATCAAGCTTATTCTGGCTGGCACAGAGCTTCAGCTTTCTCCGCCAACGCACTTCGGAGGTGACTTTGCTTGGGTGAACAAGAACGAAGACATATGGCCCTTCAGACTCACACCAACTTGCTGCCACGTCCCACCGCCGTGGCCGTTCTTTGCCGAGGATCGTGAGTTGATCCCACGCCCACACGTGCGTTCTGCTGACCCAACGCTTCAGCGGTCGATCATGCCATCGAGCACCTACGGACCGCCACCGTGCCCCGATTCTTGGCTTCAATCCCCAAAGGCAACTGCGAGCGTCTTACAAAGGCGCTAGATAAAGTAGAACGCGATCTGGCCACTTTATCTCTCGATCTGATCGATGATCGACGGGCAGAACGAACGCAATATGGATTCGCCGCGGAATGGTCCAATGCGGGACTGCCAGTCTGTACGAACATGTGCGACCACCCGATGATATGCGTCGATACAGGCGACTGCCAGTGCATCTACTCTGCTTGCCAACCTCGATCGCACGCTGCGTACCAACACTCTAGAGACGAGAAGCTTTCCTATCCGTCGACCACCGCGGAAGCCAATCCAAATCGTCATCGCCTGGTAGATATGGTGGACCGCTCATCTTGGCATGACGTGCTCCGATCGGACGCTCAGCACTACTTTGCGGCAAGGACACCGTGGCCGAAAGTGCACGTGGCAACCTTTCCGTCGCGACTTGCTGAATGGCGTGAGTCGGAAGGGGGTTGGGATGTCGACCTCCTGGGAAAGAAGGATTGCTTCAGTGCAGATGCTGCCATGGAACTCGCTATGCGCCTGGTCGCCGTGCCAGCAGCAGAGGCGGAGATGGTCTTCATGACCTATTATCAACAGCGCGCGGACGGCAGCTACTACGACGAGTCCTGGGACGTTATGCGGCAGACAGTGAAGAACCCCGATCCGCACAAGGTCATCATCCCTTTTGTCCATGACTATGGCGCATGCCGGCAGTTTGCTTGGTCTGTCTTCGAGATGCGGAAGGATAAGGGACGCGATCCCTCCGCAAGGGAGGTCGTCGCCTGGACTGTGGCTGGTGATGTCAATGGGCCGTGTTACAGGCCACTGCAGGACGTAATGTAAGCGCACCTTCCCGACACATATACGCGTGCCTGACTGTTGGCAGAATCCCACCGCGATCGTGCATGTCTCCCGACCTTTACGATGCATTTGAGGACATGTCGTATATCCGGCCAGCTCGACAACGGAAGACGTTAGCTGGATTTAAAGGTGCGCATATAGTCATTTGATAGCCACAGGCCACTCACGCCGTATTCAGGCAGCTACTGGGGCACGGGCGAGAACACGCGGCGGAAAGTCCAATGCAAACGAGAAGGAACCTTCCCTCTACCTGCATCCGTACCAGCCAAGCTTCCACGTGGGTTGCAAACGGTGTGGGAAGGGCTCGGCCCGTACACGAGCTATCTTCGCATGCTGAACGACACAATTTTCTGCCCGACGCCGGAAGGTGTGGCCGGCTGGAGCCCGCGGCTGAGCGAGGTGATCTACGCGGGATGCATTCCCGTCTTCATCGGCAAAGCCTCTCAGTATCCCTTCTGGGACATGCTCGACTGGGGCAAGATATCAGTAACGATCGAGCGACAGGACATCCAGCGGATGGAGGAGATCCTGATGGCGTTCAGCATGGACGAGGTCGAGCGCATGCAGGCGACCCTGATGCTTGTCCGGGACGCGTTCCTCTACCCGCTCGATGGGAAGCATGAGGAGCAGCTGACGAAGCGCGGGCCGTTCTTCTATGCGATGCACTCGAGCAAGCTAAGGATGTTGACAAAGTATCCGCAGGCGAGAGTGATCGATCGGCCTGATTGGACCTGATTGAGCACGTGACTATAGAATGTAGACATCATCACCCCATTGTATTATCATCCCAGTATGCATTCTGTTCATCAATAAGTACGCAAAAAGCGGAATCAGCCCGAGCTTAGCTGATGGCCCGCGACAGAAAGGCGAGAAGAGTGGCAACGAACTGCTGCTTACGGCATCAGATTGGCAACCCAAATTCCAGGCCACGCGAGCCCTCGTGCGCGGCCTGTCACCCAATCAGCCCATCAACCGCATCAGCCCGCCTGATGTAGCCTCGCCCGCTCCTCGCTCCCTCTCTCTCCAACCACCACCTCGCCCGCTCCCGCCCCGATGCCGCTCCTCGACCCCCGTCCCGCCCACTTACAACACTTCCAGATGCCGCCCGCACAGGGAGCGTCGCTCAAGCGCCCACGGGACGACTCCTTCGACCAGTGGCTCGACTCGCGCTCGGCCTCCCCCTCTGCCTCACCCGCACCGCCAGTCCAAGCGCAGGGCCAGACACTCCAGCACGCCCCGCTTAGGCCAGCATCACCCTCCTATTCGCAGCAATCTGCGCCTGCCCCCTCCCATGTACCGAACGACGGCGAACGCATAATCAAGCGTCGCCGGCTCGCCCCGCGCGCTATGTCCTCCGTCTCCCAGCAGCATGCCGAGAGCTCCTCCGCTGCACCCGGCTCAGGCTCGGGCTCGGGCTCGGGCTCACCCGCCGATACCCGCGATAACCGCACCCCGCCGCCCAGAGCGCAGATGCACGAATACTCGCAGATCAACAACTTCCTGCATACGCTACACACGCTCCGGACGCACGTCATCAGTCCCGGTAGCGAGGTCGGCACGAGCTCTGTGTCTGGGCCGGGCTCGCCCTTCTTGCCGTCCTCACAGTCACAATCGGTGCTGCAACATAATCATGGGGATAGAGAGGGACAGTCAGAGAGTAGCTGCGCGTACGAGGTGACGAATCGGTACGTCTCCCCTGTCTGTGCATGTATCTGCCACTGACCCTGGTGTAGGATATTGGGCTCCCTAGCGCTGGAGCGGCAGAAACGCATGGGGATACCTGGGGATGCTCAGTCGGATGCTGAGGAGGACGGGGATGAGGGAGCGGACGGGTGGAGCGGGGAGGAGGTGGACTGGGAGGGCGATATGGATATGTAGCTGCTTACGAGCGGCCCATATTGCTCTCCGCCTTGCACTCGAATTGTCGCATCGCAGGTGGTCATGATCCCGCTTCTTCTGGCTCTGTAGCATAGATTCCTTTCTCTCCTTCCCCTGTTTCTCCTCCGATTCCTTGTTATCCCCCGCACCTTACAACCCAAGGACTCCCTCATCCCCATCCTGTACACCTACGCATACACCCACCCACGCACTATTGTACCCCCTCCCCACGGCACGCATACATGCCGTGACGCCAGTAGATTCCCGATTCCCGAGAACCAAGATCGATATTTGTGTAATTAGAAATTATGAGATGTGCTGCAAACTGGAAACGATATGATGGAGCCGTGCCCCCCCGTCCTCTTCGCGCCTCCAGCTCAGCCCCAGGCCAGTTCTATCCTGTCAGCCGTTCCGGCAGCGACAGCACTACCGCCTACCGCCCCTCCCCGCCCTCCCCGCGTCGCTCAACCCACACCTCGACCCTCTCGCCCGCAAACTCCGCCAGCTCCTCCTCGAGCAGCCCCTGCAATGTACTGCCATCCCGGTGGTACACCCACTTGGCCCCCTCCGCCCCCTCCGCGCCAGCCCCATCTACAGACGCAGCCCCCGAAGCAGCATCGGCCGCAGCAGAGGTGGTCGTGGTCGTGCCGGATGCTGAGACAGTCGGGAGGGAGTAGTCGTACCGCTTCGGCCCGCTGTACGGGGAGGAGAGCCAGATCTGCTGGTTGGGGGGCTGCTTGTTGATCACGTATGTGCCGTGCGGGCCGCAGGACAGGGTGAGCACACCTGACTGTCCGACAGGAAGCATGAAACAAAACAGGATCAGCATGCTGGTTTGTTACGGAACGACAAAAGCCGGAGAGGAGAAGAGGGAGAGGGCAGGGAAGAGGGAGATGGCAGACGCACGGAATAGGACACCTCCCACCCCTCGTCGGCGCTGCTCCCGACCCCTGCGTCGATTGCCTCCTCGAGCGACTCGAGCATGTTGTCCATCGCGGTGTCCGAGAGCTTGTGGTACTCGTCTTCTGATAGTCTCCTACAAGCAGCACCAGTGTCAGCAGGTGGCTACTGGGCACAGGACAGCCGGGGATGGGTACGTACGCGGGGTGATGCGTCGATTGATACCGCCGCTGGAGGGAGAAGGGGGGGAGGGATCGGGCATATAGGAGGGCAGGGTGCGGTACGGCATGTAAGGAGCGAGCTGCGACCGCTGCTATTCGAGCGCGTGGGAGGGAGGGTCGGAGTCGCCTGAGCACGGTAGCCGCTCTTGAAGCCGAGGCCATCTCGTCAGTCGTCAGTCGTCAGTCGTCAGTTCCTCTGCTCAGCAGATGCAGGAGAGCAGCAAGGGGAGGTGGCAGGCCGAGTGCGTTTAGTAGAGTCAGCGTTGAGCAGACGCTGTTCAGATGCGAATTCACGCGCCCGATTGCGCCAGGCAGTCGGCGCTACAGCGCCCCATATCTCCGACAGCGCTGCTTCATAGTTGTCCGCGGCTCCTCGGCCCTCCCTTTCATCGACGGCCGGCATTCCATTACCCCGTCGTGCGAGTGAATCCTTACTATGCGGCTTCGGTTGACCATTGGGTTATCATTGGGAAATAGGAATGTAGTTCATTGCAGATCGTCAATACCCGCGTCTTGCGAGCCACCCAACGCGACCTACCGTCGACGCGTCAGTTACGCGCCTCTCTTCCCCCTACGTGCTGTGAGGCGATACACAGGCCGATGATCCTCCCCGGACGCAGCGTCGTAACGCGCGGCATCGTCAGTGCCCTGCGCGAGAAAGCGAGCCAGGTCCAGCCGTGCGGGGTTGATCTGAGCCTCAAGCGGGTGCTGGAGTGGACCGGCGCTGGTACAGCCTCCCTTCAAACCACGTGTGCTCGCTAACTACTATACCTCTTTGCGGCACCGGCAGGGACGATAGACTTCTCGAACCTGCACCGGCAAACGGCGCCCACCCGCGTCCTGCCCTTCGCAGACCCAGACGACCGGCTGCACCTCCCGCTAGGTGCCTACCTGGTGGAGTTCAACGAGCGCGTGTGCACGCCGCTGGATGCGATGGGCCAACTCTTCGTGCGCAGCTCGCTGTTCAGGAGCGGGGCGTTGCTGAGCGCAGGTGTGTGCGATGCGGGGTATGAGGGGGCTGTTGGGGGGATGCTGCAGGTCCGTTGGGCTCCGTGCTGCGTTCAGTGTGGTTTGGGAATGCTGAGCTAAGCTGAGCTGAAAATGTCGGTTAGGTGTGCAATCCGTTTGGGATCACCCTGCATCGGGATGCGAAGCTCGCGCAGTTCGTGTTTCATCAGATGATGGAGGGGGTCGGTGTTCGGGCGTGTAGCCGGGACGATGTGCTAACTGAGAGGATAGGTCGAAGGATACTCTGGAGTGTATCAAGGGTCAAAGTCCCTGTGACGAGCCTACAATTTTCGACGCAATTGATCCGACCTCTCCAAACCGATGACCCGAGAGATTCGGCATTACAGTACAGCACGCCAACGAAGTCTAGCCATGCGAGGCACCGCTAACAATCAATCTTTCACACCGTCATCGCAGCCAAGAGCCGTTCCTCCAGCTTGTCGAACCGCGGCTTCAGGACGACCCCGAACCGCTTTGGCTGGACGATCAACGCGTTGTCCCACATGTCGTCCACACCGCGCACAACCGGCTGTCCATGCTCGTCCACCGGCCAGTCGAAGTGGAATGCCCAGAGCAAGAACGCGCAGGCGATAAACATGCTGTTCATGGCGAAATCTCTTCCGGGACAGATACGCCGTCCACGTCCGAACCCGAGGTCGTGGTCTGAAACGGGCCGCGTCAGACACCCAGAAGCGTCCAGGAAACGCGTTGGATCGAACGTGTCTGGGCTGCTGTAGCGAGACGGCTCCCGCGATTGGCTCCTAAGCACCGGTGAGCAGGACTGCACCGCAGCGCGGTGAATCACAGCACACACCAGAAGTTGTCGATAAGGATTGTCCCTTCTGGTATCACGTGTCCCTTATATACAAATTCCTGAAATAAGGTCGGTTAGTGTAGAAACCGCTAGATAGGACGTTGAGGCGCACTTCAGATGCTCTGTGTGCAATGCCCAACGGCAGTGGAGGTCTCCATCTCAACGTCTCTCTAATAACAGCATCAACGTAAGGGAGGCGTTCCCTGTCCTGGAAGGTCGGAGGCCTCTCCCCGCACACGGCGTCCAGCTGTTTCTGAGCTTCTTGGACGACATGAGGATGGTGTAGCAGTGCCAGTGTGAAGGCGCGGAGGGATGTGTGAGTCGTCTCTTGGCCCGCCATGCTATTCTTGTCAGTCCAGTACGGGTCAGCAACGACATCGCTCACAACAGCGACAGAGCCATCCACACCGCTTCCTTCTTTGCTAGGCCGTACTTCTCAAAGTTGGTGTTGACATCATGCACAATCGTTGTTGCCCCCCAATCCTAAACGCGGTCAGTAGGGTGACGGGGAAGTCATTAGAGTACTTGCATCCGATCGAAGGGCTGTATCGTATAACCGGCTGCCTTCCGATGCCATCTCATCGTGCCAGTCATCAGCATGTTTTCGTAGCCATTTCACCGATTTTATCAATGGCTTGAGAATCGGCAACATATCCACCAGGCTGTTCTGCGGCACACACACACGCATGACCTCGTCGGTTAGCTGCTCCATTCGTTTGCTCGGATCGGGTCCAAGGAGAGGGATGGCACCCCCACCGTAGAGAGAGCGGACGATGACAGAGCCAGAAAATCGATGGACGTGCTCATGAAACGGTTTGTCCGGGTGCTTCAAGAGACCCAGAGCTAGAAATGCCGCATCGTGCGCTTGCATTGCAGTGAAGCGTAATGTGGCTTGAAGATTCAGGCTAGAAGAGCATTAGTGAATAAACTGATATGGAAGGGACGTGTGAACCTTGCATGCGCAGCCCGTCGCATCCGGCGCCAACTGTCATAGTGTCAGTGAGCTAGGCGTGTCCATAAAAGGGCCGTCATACCGCAACGTTCGATCCAACAGCAACATTACGCTGTCTCGGAGGAAAAACTCGCGCGACTACTCTTCCGATCAGCGCGACTATCTGCCGTGAGAATCAAGGCACCTCACTTTGATCAACGCCGGCCTGTCACTGGTCACCGCCGACATGCGGTCAAGAACCTCCGTTGCAACCTCACTGCTGCTGATGACTAGATAAGGCTGAGAGCCAATCCAAAACGTGTAAAGCGACCCATATTCCTCCGACCAGGCGGTCAGCTTGCGGTACCACAGCTTGCGGGGCATCTGGAGGAGGTTGCCCAGGAGCGGCAACCCAGGCGGTCCAGGCGGCAAGCGACATTTGTGTTTAAAGCGCATGTCACTGAAAAAGACAACTACCAGTAGGAGCAAAAGAAGAACCGCGAGCAGGTATATCATAGTACTTTGAGCGGTCGAGGGATTGTCGATTCCACGACAAAATGCGGAGGTCCCATACTTGAAGGCTCGAGTTCACTTCCACCAAGGATGCCGGACCGATTTGATACGCTGAGACATACAAGATATGCATAGCATCCGGCCATCATTCCAGATATTCTGATTCGCTGAGCGAGCAGCGCGTACTTATAAGGAGAAGTCAATATCATGCTCAAGAGTTATTGATGATGACGTTTGCTCCTGCCGGTTACGAGGCTGTCCAGCTTCGCGAATACGTGGAAGTAAGTCGGCAGAGGCACGCCTCTGGGTGATGGATGGCTTGCCGTTACGATCATCAAGTGTGCATGTCCGCATTGTCGTGAGAGCGAGAAGTGATGCACAGCAAGTACCGATTATTGTCTCCGGGTAACGCCGTTCAAGTTTGTCAGGGACCATCCACCAGTTCTTTCCCAAGCATCCAGATGGTACACGCATGGTTTCCTGGGTCCTGGTTTGCTCTGCACGACCATAAAAAGGCACCTGCATTCCTTTAACCAAGGGCTTTCCCCGCTTTATTCGCTACTCCCTCTCTCCCGGATTGTGAGTCGTTCCTCCGTCGGAACCGGGGTAACCCTCGCTTGGGAACCAACAAATTCCGTAAGATGACCTCGTGCCTGCGCTTCTCATGATGATAACGTTTCATTACGTCACCCAAAAACTTATCGAGCATTATAAGTTTTCACGACTGTTCATCTTCATTAACGGCTTCCTATCTTACCAACTCCGGCTTCTAATCGTCGTTGTCATAGTACACCTCCCCCTCAGATGTTACAGCCTGCAGGCGTTCTTCAAGTTTGTCAAACCTCGGCTTCAACACCACTCCGAATGGCCTGGGAGTAATGACCAAATTGTTATCCACCATTTCGTCGACACCGCACGTAACGTTGTTGCCGTTCTCATCAACCGGCCAGTCGAACTGGAATGCCCATAGCAGGTATGCGCACGAAATGAACATAACGTTCATGGCGAAATCCCGTCCAGGACAGACGCGCCGACCGTGTCCGAAACCGAGTTGGCCAATATACGTCTCTGGGGTAGGCGGACGAAGGCGACCGGAGGTGTCCAGAAAACGTGTTGGGTCAAACAATTCTGGGTCTTTGTACACAAATGGTTCGCGCGTTTGTAGCCTGATTCCTCATGAGCCAGTTCCCAGTATGTCACGGCCGGACGCACCAGATATTGTCGATGATAAGGGCGCCTTTGGGTATTACATACCCACGGTACGCAAAACTCTGATTGTATTGGCGGTCAGCACGCTCTCCCTTTGCCATCAAGCTTATCCTTACTTCTGAAACCACGTGAGGAAGACCGAGCGTCACGCCTGGCCTCCATCTCAGGACTTCCTTGACGATAGCATCGATATAAGGAAGATTCTCTCTGTCCTGGAAAGTAGGGGGCCGGCTTCCGCACACAGCATCAAGCTGACCTTGAGCAATCTGAGCCACCTCTGGATAGTGGAGCAGCGCGAGTGCGAAAACCCGCAGCGCGCTGTGGGTGGTCTCTTGCCCGGCCATGCTGAACCCCGTTATCAATAAAAGGTGAGTTTGACGTTATACTTGGCGCACGTACAATAGCGATAACGTCGTCCACATTGAATCATGTTTCGAAAGACCGTACTTGTCCCCGTTGGTATTGAGGTCGTGAACCATAGTGGCCGCATCCCACGCCTGGAGGTCGTCAGTGTAACACGACTGACAAATGCCGGGAACATTACGTCGGTGGGCAAGGAAGACTTGTAGAGACGCTGGCCTTCCTTGTCGATCTCCTCAAACCAGTCGTCCGCCGACTTTCTCAACCATTTCACCCTCTGTATCAACGGCTTGAGAATCGGTAGCGCGTCGACGACACTGTTCCGCGGCATGGACACGCGCATAGCTTCATCCGTCAGCTGTTCGATACGTTTGCTCGGATCGTGCCCAAAGAGCGGTATTGCTGGCCCACCATACAGGGAACGAATAATAACGGACCCGGAATATCTATGAACATGCTCGTGAAAAGGCTTGTTCGGATGCTGCAGAAGTCCAAGAACGAGCAATGCCGCATCGTGTGTTAACATGTTGCAGAACCGACTTGCGGCTCGAATATTGAGACTGAGAGGATCTGAGTCTAGCTCCAAGATTAAGAGAAGTACATACCTTGCGTGCATTGCCCGTCGATGAGCTCGCCATCTACCGCAACATTATTACTGGCCTTCCCACCGCTGGGCTAGCTCTTACAGCGGAGTCCGATCTAGAAACATTGTCGAATTCTCGCGAAAATAGAACTCGCGGGCCTGTCGGAGTTAGTAACGTCAGGATGACAGTTATATTCATCAACCTAAACTAGCCTTGATCATCGCGGGCCTATCGCTTGTCACAGCCGACATGCGATCAAGCACATCCGCTGACGCTTCGGCGCTGCTGAGAACCACGAACGTCTGGGAGCCCACCCAGAAGGAGTAGACCGGGCCGTATTGCTTGGCCCACTTCTCTATCTGACGATGCAAGAAGCGGGAGGGGAGCTGCAAGAAGTTGCCAATCAAGGGCATGCTTGGCGGTCCGGGAGGAAGACCGTTTCGGCGCTTCCGGTACACATCGTGAAACCCCATTGCAAGGAGGAGGCAAACCGAAATGATGGATAGGTAGAACATGAAGCGATATCAGGCTGGATGAAAGGAGTAGCCCAGTGTCAGAAGAGCATACACATCCCCTATATAGAGTTTACCGCGTATGCCTGGGTGAGGCCGCAATATTGGGTTGCGGGCGGAGGGCCATCCGCGACCCGCAGCGCTACAGTAGCTGGTGGAAGCAATCTTTTGCATTCTCATTTGAGGCGGCCTTCGCGAAGTAACGATTGCATCCGCCTTACGGAATTTATTGGCACGTAAGTAGTACAAGCGGTCGGCGTCCGCTGCACACCAAAGAAAGGGCAATCATGCAACCAGACTTTCGTCATCGGGATGGGATTCGCTCTCACCTTCGGTGGAAGCGCGGGCCATCCAAACGACCACCCGCCCGTTCCCCACCCTCACTCAGTCGTCGCGACCCGCATACGGAATTCCAGTCCCTCAAACCGAGGCTTGAGCCGCACATCTTGAAACGGCCTCGGATGGGCGCCTAACTCATTGTCGACCAGGTCATCCGGACCGCACCTCAATTCCCTCCTGTCTTCGTCAACGGGCCACTCGAGATCAAAGGCCCAGAGTATGGAAGAGCACGCAATGAACATGCTGTTCAGGGCAAAGTCCTTGCCTGGACAGACGCGGCGGCCATGGCCAAAGCCGAGTAGATCAAGATGCGTGTCGGGGTTCACGGGCCGAAGAGTACCTGAGTCGTCCAGATGTTATCGAGAAGGGTTGAAGGTTTCGGGATTGGAGTACACGGATTGTTCGTGAGTCTGGCTCCTGCAAGCGACGTCAGTTAGGTACGATCAAAGCGAGATACGACGGACCAGAGATTGTCCACGATGATCGCTCCTTTCGGTATCAGGTATCCCTGATATTCGAAATCCTGTGTACCAATCCTCAATATCGGGGAGTACGCCACCTTCAGCAAGGTCTCACCTCGGATACCCTATTCAGACGGCTCAGGGGCACACCCGGCTTCCATCGTAGCGTCTCTTTGATAATCGCCTCGATGTATGGCAGCTTGTCTTTGTCTGCGAATGTCGGAGGTCGATCGCCGCATATAGAATCAAGCTGTCTTTGTGCTGCCTTCATTACGGCTGGATTGTTGAGCATCGCGAGTGTGAATACGCGAAGCGCAGTACTGGTGGTTTCCTGCGCGGCCATGCTACCAACACTGAGTTCATATGTTTTTGCGGCATCTGCACGAGACTCACAATAATGAAAGGGTCGTCCAAACCGCATCGTGGCTTGATAGGCCGTACTTCTCGCGATTGATGTCCAGATCTTGTACCAATGTTTCCCATCTCTGAGCATTGTCAGCATATATCGACCTCTTGCCGAAGCGAGGGCGTACCTCGCCGGGGGCCCCTCCGCTATATAGACGCTTGCCCTCCTCATCAGTTTCTTCGAACCAATCATCGGACTGCTTCCTGAACCATTTCACCCTCTTGCTCAACGGCGCAAGGAATGGCAGGGTGTCGACGATGCTCTTCTGGGGCATGCACGCCCGCATGCCTCACACATGCAGATGCTCGATATGCTCGCAGGGGTCTGGTCCGCAATTCGGTATCATTTGCCCACCATAGATGGAACGGAATATCACTGATGGGGCGAACCGGTGTAAAGGCTCGTGGAAGAGCTTATGCGGGTGTTCCAACAGCCCCAGAACCAGATTGGCCGCATCTTGGGCTTGGGCGATGGTGAACCTTGCGGCAGAACGGACATTCAGGCTGTAGGTTGTCAGCGGGATATTGGTACCACGTGAAAATTGACCACAAACTTGGCATGAACTGAGCGTCGCTTGGCCCGCCACCTGTCGCTACTTTGAGTATCATAACGTACGCAATCTTGTCAGGATGTAGGACGCACAGGGCTGTACGATCCTGGAATTGTAGCAGGTTGTCGCGACAGAAAAATTCTCGAGCCTGCAACGCCATCATGCCGCTGCATCCCGATCAAACGTGCACTACAGCATACCTTGATCATCGCTGGTCGATCACTCGTTACACCGGATGCGCGATCGAGTACGTCGGCCGCAACTTTGACGCTGCCGAGTACCACAAAGGGCTGCCCGCTGATCCAAAATGTGTAGAGCGGCCCATATTCTTTCGTCCATTCGTCCAGCTTATACCAGAGGAATTGGGATGGCAGCTGAAAGATGTTGCCGAGAGGAGGAAGTCCCGGAGGCCCTGGGGGTAGACGAGAAACGCCCGTACGGCGCAAATAGCAGGCGACCACCACGACCACCAGAAGCTCGAAAAGAATGACGGAAAGGTACAACATGACCGGTTGTCTCGCGCCTCACCCTCTCTGAACGTGTGAGAGTAGCATATATATACCATACGCGCAGAGAGGCTTACCGAGGGGTAGTTTGCACATGAAACTGCGAAGGAAACAACTGCCCGCTTGCATCGCGTCTCAATCCATGAGGTCCAGCGGATTGTGTGCCTGACTGATGAGTAAGGGGCAAAGACCTAAGCGGTTAGATGGGAGTAGTCGACTGGCACTGGGGAATCCGTCGGAACATCGGCTTAGCACCTTTTCCGGTGTCTCAGCCTTGGACCGGTTAAGGCCTCGTCCACGTGCGAGACTCAGAACAACCGAAACGGACGGCCAGAGACTCAAGACTGCAACCGGGCCTAGCTCTCGCTGTTGTCGGAAACTTCAGGCATCACACGCCATCTTCCTGTGGGATCGCAGGAGTCGTCCTCATCAACGAGTCCTTAGGGTTCAGAACAAAACCTGCAAACCCGCTGGCGAACGCCACAGCGTTAGTATGGTTTACCATTGCCAGCACGTTCTTAAGAGATGCTATGAAATGGCAATGATTCTGTTGTGGAGCGGAGGTACTGGGCAACAATGAGCTTGATTCTCTCCATCAGCACGTCACCAGCAAGCAAGTGCCTGAGAATGTGTGCCAAGAAATGAGAAAGCATTTGCGGTAGCTCTGGCGGGTAACGGATGTTATCAATATGCGTACAGGCAAGATCAGACGCGCATACATGTACGTTTACAGACCTCAACTGTGCATGTAAGACTCGAGAGTATTCAAAGTGGGGAAATCCATGCCGGCAAGGCCCAGAGATGTCGCGAACATGTTCAACCTCTTCGCCTTTTCCCGAAGATTCATCAACCTCTGTGGAATGAATCAGCGTCAGGAATGGCCATGTATTAGTAGAAACGAACCTGTTGGAACCCCTGCTCCCCAGACCGTTTCTTGGCTTCACGGTACAATGTCCACAGAGCCTCCATTGTCTGCTTGATGATCTCGGGTAGATTACGAACAATCGCCGGATCTTCCCGCTTGACCTCTTCCGCCTTACGGTGCATGTCATACACAGTCGTTTTGAACGGCAGTAGGTCCGTTTGGCTGAGTTTCTGCAACGAATAATCAATGACCATGCTGCCGCGTGCACCAAGCACATGTGCTGACCTCCAAGCCGGGCTCCTGCCTCCCATAATGAATGTCCTCGAAGCCCTCCCGTATCTTCAACAGCTTCTGACATGTCCGCAATAACAAATCTTGCACTTTTGACCGTACTTCGGGTGTAGTGTAGTAGGTCTCCCACATCTCTCGTGCTGTAGCACGAATCTGACCAGCTTCGCTTTCGACTTCCGGTGATTCGAACAGCGTATCGCCAACCGCCTGAATGAGTAGCTTCATGACATCATTGTACTCGCCAGCCAGGTTGTAGAGCTTGATAGCATCGATGAGGCGCTTCTCGGTGTGGTATTGCAGTGCAAGATTCAGTACGATCGACTGATGGTACGCCTTGGCATCTTCGAGGTGAAGGAGCTTCATACTTTGCTCGATGGCACCGGGCTGTGGAGCTCGTCAATGTAGATCGGAGAGGCATAAGAGCAGGACTCACGAAGCTTAGTCCATCTCTCCGCCGGCCGCCAACCAACTCTTCGTAGTTTGGACTCTCGAATGCTATCTGGCGGCATAAGCTTTGAGCGTATGTGACCTGTTCCTTGCCGATCTCGCTTGGCACGTCGCTGTTGAGGGTGATGAGGTAGACATATTGCAAGGCCTCCTTCGGATCTATGCGTGTGAAGTGCCGGATATAGCGTTGAATAAGGGTATCGAAGTGGAAGTATGGTATACCATCGACCACGGTCACTGATGTAGGTCAGTTAACGCGACTAAGTAGGTAGAATACGACTTACAGAGGCTCTCCGACTGCTGAGAGATCTTCGGAACGCGCAGAACACCGTAATATGCCAGAGCAATGCCAATGTGGACGGCCTCGACGGACATGTTTGACTTTTCGTGCATTCCGGCGACCGCTCTCTCGAACTCGCCACAGCTGAGCAGTATCCTGGCCCACAGCCAAGGTCGCTTGCCATCCTTGTCGAAGCTCTTCTCCCCAAACTTGACGACGGTGGCAGCTACCTCCTTGAGACCACCGTTGGTCGCCACTCCTTCTTTCGGCTCGTCGGCCATGGCGAGCTGGAACCAGAGCCAGTCCTCGGTCGTCTCCGTCACGTGTATCACGTTTCTCCTCGTGGGTTCAGCACGAGCGATCAACTTGAACAGCGCGTGCTTGAATGGGTCGATGGTCGGTGCGTGGCGGATATGGGTATTGTATGATGTCAACAACCGATCTCGAAGTTGTTTTGACACGCTGCTCACTGCCATTTAGCGCAGCTCAACTGTACGAATACTCATTGTGCGTACCTTCGATCGTCGTTTGTCACCCACTCCCTCAAGCAAGGCAAGAAAAACTTGTCGAATTTGTTGAGGGCAATGTCCTGCTTCTCCGCCTCCTCAAGCGCCTCTTCGACATGCCCACAACGGATGAGAAAGTAAATTTTGGCCCAGAGAGGCTGCCCCTTCACCAGTTCGAGGTTCGATTGCCATCGACCGGCATCGTAGTATTTCATGGCTAGGAAGGCGCGGAGCTTGTTGCTCGCGCTTGGATTGGCGCCAAGTGCTGCCTCGATGGGATTGGCCTGCAGCGTCGCATCCACATGCTGCGTATACCTGCATGCTACTTTCAGATATATGCGGATCTTCTGATAATCTGAACGCACAGATCCTCCAGCCACTTCATGCTGCCCTGCAATATCTTTCGTCGCAACTCCTTCGCCAACGGCATGTTTGGTGCCGCCGAAAGGTAAGCCTGGCTATAACCGCGAGCAGCCAGCGGGTCCGTCTGATAGCTCGATGATCGTGGATCATCTTCTCCAAGGATAGAAGCGAGAAGAGAAAAGGTCGAGACGATCTGGTCTCGTTTCTACACATCATGTTAATGCCGAGGCAATGTCACGGGTAGGAGCTCTCACTGATTCGGGCGGCAGAAGCTCAGTCGCTTCCGTCAGAGCATGAATGATAGGGAAACTTGTCTCCTGTAAGCGGGCACGGTTGAGGTCAGCGATGACGCGGTCATACACCATCATCCGGCTGTGGGCGGGCATGCTCATGGAAGGTTGGCTGGGACCTGCAACCTGTGACTGAGACGTGCCGAAGGCTGTACCAGGTACGAGCGACTGAGACTGTGCCATCTGAAGCTGTCGTTAGTGCCACATGAATAGTGCTTGCATAGCACCAACGCACGCTGCGACTTGCCCACAAGCTTCCACTCGACTCCAACATCCGCCGTTCATCGCCAGTCGCGAGCTCCTCAATGACCCTCTTCTTCTTCTCTTCCCAGTCCCTGCCTATTTTCTCCTCCATGCTCCTCCAGAAGCTCTGAGTAGTATCTCTCCTCGTCTCCTCGATGGTGGACATGATCGCTTGCTCATGTGCATGTCGCAAGTGAGAAGCGATGTCGGTGTCGCGAATAGGTTGGAGCGGGGCGAAAGTCAGTGCCGGGTTGAGGGAAGTTGAAAGATCCTGGAGTTGGGGGGCGTTAACGCGTGCCTGAGCAAGCAGGTAGTTTCTGTTTGTTGATCAGTGGAGATGAAAGGGAATATATGCGCTTCACTGACGCTCGTTCCGCGGCTCCCTGGCCGCCCGTCCGCGACACGAGCTTCCTGGACTGGTTCTCGATCTGGTCCAATCCCAGCGTCAGATGTGGGAGCTCCTGCTGCTCAAGGTGAGCAGCAAGGTTGCGACTCGACGCGAGCAGAGCGGCGAGGTCTTGTGACATGGTGGACGAATAGGAACCTCGCCTCTGCGAGGCGATGGTGTGTTCTGTGGCGGACGACGCGAAGTTCAAAAGCGCGCGCTCAGGGATTGCTTCCGTTGCAGGTCGTGATGCGCGTGTTTGGCGCTTTTGTCCCCCACTGGCCTTCGACCTCGCTCGCACACACGTGATCCACTACAATATATTTCCCCGTTCACTTCGGGCATTTCAACGGTATAGATCCACGTTTAGCATTTTAGGGGTAGTAAAAGTACTTCTTACCACGAGGACGGCTGGCACAGGATCGCGTTTGAGACGACCACGTGATCGGCCGGGTTTCAAATATCTCTGCCGTCCTTCTCGCATAGAGCAGCAGCATACAGCGATAGGCTTACAAGTCAGTCGTCGCCAAAGGATTTGAGCCAAGGGATTCAATGATTGTGTCATGAACGTGAGTATGAGGTGCCATATGAAAACTCCTATCCCGCTCCTACCCCTCCCCACCAGTCCTCCCCACAAAGAATTTGATACCGCAAAAGCACCCGAATTCTTGACGACCTTGGGTGAGATGGCGTGCAGTATCTCTCGCTACACCTCTGACTTCATGATTACTTACTTGGGGTTTGGCTGTCATATCGAAGTAACGGCATCCAGCATAGTTATTGCTCAGAGGCATTCGAGGGCTTATGTCTCCAAAATACACTAAGTTACAATACGGCATTGTGTCGATAAAATATTATATGCAATTCCGGCCCCGTAGTGCCGCATTATACGCAAAATACAATAAAGGATGGTACCACAGTCTAAAACTGAAGCCGAGGCAGGGTATCTGTCAGATATCAAGCCCAAAGTCCTGGGTCGTCCCACCTCCCTGTCTTCCTCACCTCCCAATAGCTCTCCTCCCCACCTTTGAACTCCCACTCCTCACCCAACCCGCTCGGCCCCGGCACGCGCGTAAACCATTTGGGCTCCCAGCTCTTTCCCATGTCGTCCCTCTCCGCCCTCCTCCGGCGCTGCGCCTGCTCTAAGCGCAGCTTCTCCGCCTCGGCTTCGTCTACCCTGCCTTCTTCTAGTGCTCTCTGGTCTGGGCGCAGCCTTGAGTCCGTAGGCGGCAGGAAAGGCCGCTGGGAAGGCAGGATCTCGTTCAGCTGCATTGCGAAGGTGGTGAAGCCGTAGTACTGCTCGGCCTGCGCAGGCATTGCATTCGCTCGCCACAGCACACTGAGCGTGTCGCCAGAGTCGAGCTGCCGCGAGAAGCTTTCGTGCCACGCCCCCTCGAGGCTGGCGAGTATCGACCCGTCTGCAGAACGAACCACGCCGGAGACAGCATTGCGTGATGAACCCCAGAAGCCCGAGTCTTTGAAGTCCAGCACGCAGGTGAGCTGGGAATGCGAGTCCGAGATGGTCATCTGCCCCACGTGCTCGACGTACTTCTGCCCGGCCACTAGGTTGCGCATGAAGCTGCTCGGTTTTTGCCTACATACATTGTCAGCATCAGCAAGCGACACGAATGACTCGTGCGCACCATGTGTAATGATTCTCCCCAATCTTGATATGCGTTGTCCCGGTGGGGATGATCTCCAAGCTCCTACCCCAGAACTTGTTTTTCCCACCACTCGTGGCCCAGTACGTCCACCCATCTCCCTCAGCATAGGAGGCCATAACAGGAGGATGGTGTGTCACCTTTTCGGCTATAAAGCGAGAGGAGGGCCGGATATCCTCGAACGTCTCGCCGAGCATGGGGTTGAACGGCTTGCGCGCGGCGCGGTAGTGCGTCGAGGCGTAGGTGGAGACAGCAAATGCGGCGACGTAGCACATGCGTTGAACGGGATCTGAGGCCGCGACCGCTCTGCAACAGGATCAGCACAAGCCCTAAGATGCGCGGTCCATGTACGCACCGGACCAACACTTCCGAGCAATACTCCATGTCCTCAGCCAGTCTTTCTCAAGGTCAGATCCACTGCAGGTAGCCCCCCAAAAAATCAGCACTCACTTCTGCAGCAAACTCAACGGCTCATTGAACGTAACCGGAAAGGAGACTGTCGACAAGTCCTTGCCCACATTCTTCCTCAGCACGGCCCATAGGC
This sequence comes from Calocera cornea HHB12733, assembly GCA_001632435.1. NCBI lineage: Eukaryota > Fungi > Basidiomycota > Dacrymycetes > Dacrymycetales > Dacrymycetaceae > Calocera > Calocera cornea. The sequence goes on from KV423951.1 coordinate 163,881, forward strand.
TCACCTCCTCCCCGCTAACCGTAGTGGGGAGGGTGGTCCTCCTCCCTTCCTCAAGGACTGGCTGGGCGTACCTCACCACCCCTCCCGCCTCCGCGCTGCGCATGCTCTCGGCGTCGTCGCTCTCCTCATCATCATCACGCTCAAGCTTCTCGGCCACCTCGAGCTCCTCCACTGCTTCTGTAGCGGCGTCGCCCTCGCTCTCGCTATCCTCCAGCTCTACGTTGTCCAGCTCGATCTCCTCCCCGTTCCAGTCATCAGCGTCGAACCACTCCGCTTCCTCCGTTGCGCCAGAGGCGGTGGTGACGATACTCAGCCTCCTCTGCCCGCCCGACGGGTCGTCGACGCTAATGAACGGCGCGGGCGCGTGACCGGAGACAGAGTCGACGAGGCCAAGGCTGTGCTCTTCGACCGTCCCGTCCGCCGAGTGCTCGTGTACGGTCCCCGGCCGGCTGTGCGCGCGCGAGGGCGGCACCTCGTTCACGATTGCGAGGAGCTGCGCGTGCTGGTCCCGCAGGGTATGCAGGGAGGCGGAGAGGGAGGCGAGAGTGGGGGCGATGGGGTGTGCGGTAGAATGGTGCGAGGGGGAGTAGGAGGGCGTCGGGGAGGAGGTGGTGCGCGAGCTGAGCGTGGGGATGTCCGATGCCGAGTGGACGGGGGATATCTGGTCTTTGTGCGATGCTGCTCACGCGGTCGCGGTCAGTACAACCTCCCACCACAGCAGTAGCATGGGCTTGCGCACCTCTCCGATGAAAGATGCCAAATATGCCCTCCTTCTCCTTCTCCTTCCCATTGACACCATGTCCCCCAGGAAGATGCGGCTCCCTCCCCTCCTTCTTCCCCCTCAACCCGAAGCTCGCCGTCCTCCGCGGGCTCGGGCTGGGCATCACCGCCTCCTCCTCCGCCGCGGCGCTAACGAGCCGGTCCATCTCCCCGATTGTGTGCTCCATCGCCCCCAGTAACGTGGACATGCGTGTGGTGCGCGACTCGCCGTACGCCAGCTTGCTGGCGAGCATCGCTAGGCTCGCGCTGGCGCGCACGGCATTGGGCGAGGAGCGAATGCTCGCCATAGGCGAGTGGGCAGCGGACTGCTGGGCGAGACTTCGCAGACTTCGTACTTCGGGGTCGACGATGAACCTCCTGCAAACCGTTAAAATGTGCGCCCGTCAGAAGACAGTGCATATATGCGCACCGGATAGCAGTCATCCACATCGTCCACTCCTCGCTACTCAAGCACTTCAAGTGCCAGATTTCGTCCTCAGCGCTGCGCTCGCCCGAGCTGTCCCCGCCATCGATATTGATCTGCCTGAGCTTGCCGCTCGCGGCGACAGAGACGTTCCGGAGCGCGCGGCTGCCGCGCACGGGTTGCGTGGGCGAGAGCCGGTAGGAGAGCACGCCGTGCGTGGTGAGCGTAAAGTGCCTGCGGGCAAAGCCTAGCCGATGAATGCCAGTGATCAGATGCGGCACGAGGAGATGGGAGAGAAAGCGTGCACCTTGCAGCTTCTTCTTCCCCTTCTTCAGCAGCCACCCGCTTTGCAGCACCGCGTCCTCAACAGTGAGCATGCTTCCGGGCGCGCCGTGTGGGCCGTGCATGTACGGTGCCTGCGCACCCCGGGCAGGCGTGCTCGGTCCCGCCAGTGCCGACTCCGGTCTGAGCGCGTTGCCGTTGGGCATTGTACCGTTCACCTTCGGGGGCGGCGTAGCGGGGGTTGGCTGCGGGGCCTTCGCCAACGGCGGAGGAGAGGAGACAGGAGGTTGAGCCGCAGGCCCCTGCGCCTGTACTGGAGGCAGTGGAGGCACGGGCGGGCGGTCCTTGTCCCTGTCGTCTTTGTGCCGGGATGAGAGGTCGAGGGAGCGCACGTGGGAGAGCGTGCGGGTGCGCAGCCTAGGCATCGCTGCTGCAAGCTGCTCGTCAAAGCCAGAGGGCCAAGTTCAAGTTCAAGTACAAGTTCAAGTTCAAGCGCTCGCTGTCCGCTTGTCTCCTCTCTAGCAGCAGCGGCTCGTCGGGAACGCGGAAAAGGAGACGCGTCGCTGGTGTGGGCGTATGTATGCGTAGGAGTAGTACGCGCGAGCTCGAGCGTCAGCGGGATCCGGTGGTGGATTTTCGATTTTGGGCCGGGGTGGGTTGGGGTGTGTGTGACCGTTCGGGAACGGCGTGATGCTGAGCCCGGCGGCCGCGTCTCGTCAGGTTCGGTCCCTTGGGGTACGCTTGGCCTGAACGGCGATCGCTGATCGGCGCGCGGAGGGTGGGCGCGAAATGCAGGCGCGACGACTGCCAGCCGGTTCTGACTGACTGGCCCCTGTTTGTGGGAGCTTGAGGGCGAGAGGGCACGTTCGCGCTGGTGGTAGAGCGAAGGGCACGCAGTGGTGAGGCGAATGTGCAGCCCCGTTGCAGACACTGCACACTGCGCGCAATTGCAGGGCCTGTCAGCGCACGGCCGGCGCAGCCGCCCTCGTACAGCTACACACGGCGGACGGGGGAGGACCCTGGATTTGGATTTGGGTTTCAGTGGGTCTTTGGGGATCAGTGGGATGCCCGAGGGGACCAAAAATACATTAGACGCTTGAACGCCCGGGTGCTTGGCAGACGAGGGGGTGGTATGTACTGTACTGTATGTGCGTCTACTCTACAGCTGTGTTGTCGTCACGACAGCGACACCCGATCTCGATAGTCTTTTGCGTGATGGAATGGAGAAGTGATGAAATGAGATCTAGAAAATATAAGACGGGAAAGTCCGAGCAGCAGCCGCGGGTACTGTGAATGGTGAAAGTGTGAAATAGTGAAAATGTCAAATGGTAAAACAGGAAGAGAGTCTCTGCAGGCATGCAAACAATTGGTATGCCAGTGGGTGGGTGCGCATTGTCGCTGTCGCTGTCAATGTGTTGTGTCGTGATGTGGATGGTATGAGATGCGTGTGAGATCATTGGTGGGAGAAAGACTTGAAACCCGAGAGGCGAGATGGTGAGAAATAATGGCGAACCCGAGCCCGAGGAGAGATGCGAAGCGCGAGGTGCGAACCAATGACATGTCCGGCGATGGCAGAGGCGGCCTACCACCCGTACTTCCTCGCAAACGCCCAGAGCTCCTCCCGGTCGCACGTATGCAAGTAGTACTTGCCCGCCTCGTGCGTCCAGGATACAGCGCCTTTCTGGTACTTGCGCACCTCCATGGAGAGGATGCTCTGGGGGTCGTCCATCTACGTATGACGCAATCGTCAGTCCTAGGGTCAGACAGCATATGATATGGTATCAGACGCACCGAGTCCAACCGGACTTTGAACCCCTTCGCCTTGAACGGGATGAGGGAGACGATCTTGCACCCGAGCTTGCAGTCCATCCACATCTGCCGGAGGGTGTTGTTCACTACCCAAGCGCGAACTACATCAGCATCCCGTCCCATCACCAGCACCACCATGCCCGAACGAGCCAGGCAGTAATCAGTGAAGCAAGCACTTACAGTCCGACTTGAACGCGTAATTATTGCAAATGATCACGTCCGCCTCGCCGATCCACCGGCGCACCTCCGCCGAGTCCGTAAAGTCGCCCTGCACCGCTCGCACCCCACCGCCCCAAGAGACGCCCCACATCCGCGCGCGGCGCTCACACTCGGCCACCTGCTCGTCCGCGATCGCCGCAGCGTCCGTACGCAGCTCGATGCCGAGCGACGTGCAGCCGGAGAGGAGGGAGGCTTGCAGCAGCGCGTGTGAGGTGCCGGAGCCTAGGTCGAGCACTTTGGACGTCGGCTTCATCTCGGTCACGTACGCCAATTCGGTCACAAAGCTGGAGGGCGCGTCAGTGTCTCAATATGGAACGAAGAGGAGCAAGACACACCTCGTGCTGAACTCCCCATACACCTTATTCGACCACGCCTTGTACTGATTCAGCTCCCTCGCATGCGGCCCGACGGTCCGATGGTGTACCTCCTCGCATATATGCTTCACGAGCTCATGGTGCAGCCCGGGCATGTCGCGTATATTCCGCTCCACCTCGCTGAGGTGCGAAAGCGGATCGTTGTCCGAGTCCGACATCTCCGTCTCCATCTTCTCGGCGCCTGTGGGCCGGGTCTTGAGCACGAGGAAGAAAGCGTTGAACTGCTCAACAGCGGAGACGAACTGGGCGAGGTCCCGCGTTTTCAGCGAGTCGATGAGCTGGCCCCACATGGTCGGGGGCTTCGAGTATAGCCGTGGCTCGTCCTTCGCCTCCTCCTTCACCAGCGGGTCTGCGAGCGCAGGGGTAGGCGACGAGCTTGGCATGGGCGAGATGCCGTCTACTGAGAGGTTCGCAGAGTCGACGGCGGTGATCTCTGAGGCGGGGGTCTCGGACTTAGGAGGAGAGGCAGAGGCAGAGCGGCCCTTCTTGGAGGGCTCCCTCGGCGGTCGATCGTAAATGAAGTCTTTCAACGAGAGCGAGGGCAGGTAACCAAATGCCTGACTCTGCTGGAGGGTCATAAATCCTGCGAACGAATATCAGCTTGGATGTGAGTCCATATATGCGGAGACGTACGCTTCAGCATCATCTCCATCGACGTCACGAGGTTCTCGATCGGCTGGTAGTCATCGCGGTCCTTAGGGAAGAGGAGGATGAACTCCTCCCTGACGCCAGGCGCAGGGTATTCGAGGTTGATAATAGGAGGGTTGTGAATATCGCAGGGTCCATCAAAGTCTGGTCTGAGATGAGTATTCGCAACGCGCCACAGCTAGATGTGGACTCACATGGCCGGTAATCATCAATATTCCGCTTGACAATCTCCGCCCCGCTCACGAATCCCTCGATGCTCCCATAGTCCTCTACGCACACATCGCGCGGTATAGGCTCCTCAAACACGCGCGCATCAAGCGGCTCAATGCCCGCGCTGACGCTGCGCGTCCTCGCGCTTCGCGCGGCGGTGCTGGGCGAGCGAAGGTCGTCGCTGAGTGCCACACTCGTACTGGCGCGGGGCTTGCGCGCGGCGGGCTTCACCTTGGCCTTCTTCGGAGCTTGCTTGCGGGGCTTGGACTTGGGCTTGCTTGGGTGCTTGGGCACCTCGGGGGACAGGTCGGTCAGGTCGGATGCGGTGAAGCTGGAGGTGGCGAGCGGGGAGGTGAGCGTCTTGCGACGTTTGGGCGAGGGCGACGGAGTGAGCGGGGGCGTTGCGGTACTCGCTTCTGAGGGTGCTTTGGATCTTGAGCGGCCCCGGCTGGGCGTCTGCACAGGCGGGGGCGGCACCTCATCCTCCCGCGCCCTTTTGAGCGCCCATGTTCTCGACGTGCCCTGGGAGGTGTACTGTTGCGGCTGGACGGGGGGCGTCCACTGCACCCACTGCAAGCGCGCGTACTGGCCCGCAAAGTCGGGAGAGTTGAGCGGGGGCAGGGCGGAGATGGGCATGACGGGGAGGCATGGGAGCGGGTGGTGCTGCGAGGGGGGCGCGTGCACCGGCGCGTGCCGCTCCTGGGGCGACTGGGGCGAGTCGGAGGGGATGGAGGGAGGCATGACGGGCAGCGGCGGGTAGACGGACGCCATCGCTCTCGTCCCCTGCAGATATATGCGCGCAGAGAGAGGGAGGACGGCGAGCGGGACAGCGAGCAAGAAGGCGCTGTGAGGGCAGCACGACAGAGTTGGCCGCAGAAGGGTGGGAGGCGAGGGAGATACATTACCGCACATGATCCGGAGGCATTTTAGCTGGTGCGATTGGGGCTCGGCCCGTCGCTGGCCAGAGAAGAGCGGCCCTGTCCGTTGCTTCCGCCACTAACAATGTGTTGTTTGAATCAACACATTCGTATTGGGCTTAGCGCGCTCATGACAACAGGGACACACTTGCTCACGTTCGCACTTACGGGCGCTTGCGCTTGCGTCAATCGCAAACCTCAGCTTGAGCGATGCCAATAGCTTGCGCTGGTAGGGTCGAGCACATCAAGGGCATCCCGCGTCACTTCATTTATGCATCTTCCTGAACCATCAAGAACACTCGCGTCTCAGACAACACAGCGACTTCTGGGAAGCTCGCCGAGCCCGGCCTGTGTCTCCAGACGCGAGGCTTCCTCGGTGAGTTGTTTCCTGTGCTGCCATACTGATGCGATACTGAGCTGGCATCATCGATTGTGAAAGAATAAGTGTACGCACTATACGGCAAGAGTCATCCACACGCGTCCTCCTTTGTCATCCCATATCTGTCCATATGGGTATGTACGTCATTCACAGTCGATCTTGGGTTGGATGACTGATCTTTGTCAGTGTTGTAACATAGATTATCAGGGACCAGACCAACTCGGGGACCGGACCAACTCAGGGACCGGACCACCCACCCCAATACCGCTCCCTCCATATTTTCGCCCCGTCTAGAGCTTGGGAATGTAGCCAGCTCACTGCATATCAACTCGAAGTCATCAAATTCAATGTTTTGGTTGAGTTGTGACGTGCAAAGTTCGCCAGAAAGGGGGAACTGAATAGAGTGAGCCCCTCCCTGAGTCGGTCCGGTCCCGGATGATCTACGTTACTCGTTATCTAGTAATAGCAAAGCTCACGTCGAACATAACTGCAGCATCACACAACTTGCTGCCTTTCCGCGTGGTATCGTCGTACCAATCATCCGCCTGCTTTCGCAACCACTTGACGTGTTGTACGGCCGGCTTCAAGAACGGCATCATATCAACGACACTTCTTCGGGGCATACATGCCTCCATCAACCGGAGAACGGGCTCTTCGAACCTCTTGCTCGGATCAGGACCCATATGTTTGATCAGGTCACCTCCATATGTCGACCGGAAGATGACGGACGCTCCAAAGCGATGCATATACTCATGGAACGGCTTTTCTGGATACTTCAGAAGGCCAAGTGTCATATATGCCGCATCGTAGGTCTGCATGGGTGCAAACCGCTCGGTGGTCCGGATGTTAAGGCTGCAAAGTCATCACCCCGTTCAGCATGCATTCACGAAGGGCAGCGTACTTGAATGGAATGATCGTCGATGTGCGCGCCATCTATGATTTCTGTTATGATGCCCTAGCTATATCCTTAGGGCACTCACTGCAGGGTACGATTCTGAGACTGCGGAAGCTTGTCATGAAGAAAGAATTCGCGCGCCTGTTGTTCCGGTGAGTGTCTTCCGATTGAAGAGGCTGGGCCCTCACCTTGATCATCTTTGGCCTATCACCTGAAATGCCCGACATCCGGTCCCGCACATCTGCTGCAACCTTGATCCCGCGCAAGACGACGAAGAGCTGTCTGCCGGCCCAGAAGGTGTACATATCCCCATATCGATACGACCAGCTGTGCAACCTATGCCAGGAAAAAATCGGACGGGAGTTGCAAGAGGTTGCCAAACGGAGGCACCCCGGCTGGTCGCCGAGGAAGACGGTAAGAGCGTATGCGGTGTACATTGCGGCCTGCCGCAACGACAAGCGAGAGAAAAAAGAAGGCAACTCCAATGTACAGCATGTTGCAGCGGATCTTGGCGGTTGCATGCCGTAATACTGCCTTTGACGAACCTATATAGGAAGTGCCCGATGGTGTGCGGCATCTGGGGGTTCCGTACGTTTGATTACACCACATAAGTGTGCAATGTTACAACAATGACGTCTAAATGGCTTCGAATGTGGAGCGTGTAATCTGAACCTTTTACTGGTGTCCGAGATCGGTTGTCCTTCTCATGGCACCGCAGTATTCACGGGGCATGACCCGTTTTATCTCGGTAGCCGGGCACATCACTGGCAAAGACTTCGTTTCACATGGCCCTGCCCCCCGCAACACCCGCAAGCCATACCTATGCATCAAGAAGGCGACATCGTGTCTATGAATCATGTCGCTGTATGGCTGATGGCTGCTATTGCCAGGAAGACACACCTTCGGCCGTCCAAGTCTGGGCTTCATTACGACCTCGAAATGCCTCGAAGGTCTATCTCATCTGCTTCGCTTTTCACCTCTATCTGTTACGCAGCAATCAGCCACCCACCCTTGGCACTACCTCCAGTGGCATATTATATAACTACAAGGAGGTACATGGTCACTCATTATAAGTACGGCACTAGCTGTACTATGCCATCCGTTGCCCTTTCTCAAAACTTCTGACTTCGGATGTAGTCACCCGTCTGCGGTGTTGCGAGATAAAGGCGCGCGGCGGATTCCTTCATCGAGCCTAGCAGGTGCTTTCCCAATCGCTTATGCCTTGGTTTCAGCGCGACTCCAAACGGCCGCGGCGTAGCAACATGCACATGGTCCTCTATCTCGTTCACCCCGCAGACCACGCGGTTCCCGTTCGCATCAACAGGCCATTGGAAACGGAATGCCCAGATCATCGTCGAAATCGCAATGAAGAGACTGCTGAGCGCATAGTCCCTACCAGGACATGCACGACGTCCGCGTCCAAAGCCTAGTAAGTCCGAACGCGTGTCCTCTGGAAGGAGTTTTCCAGAGGCGTCCAAAAAACGTGATGGATTGAAGGCTTCGGGATCGCGATACACAGCGGTGTCACGGGTCTGCCCCCTGCTAGCCGCGTTAGCCAAGCGACTACATACAAAGCACAGACAAACCAAATGTTGTCGATGAAGTTGGTGCCCTCCGGGATGACATAGCCTCGATACTCAAAGTCCTGTTCATATCGGGGTTAGCTTCATGTCGTTACGGGACAGAGTTTGTTATTGCACCTCAGAGGCCGTATGCATCACACCCATCGGAACACCTGGCTTCCATCTGACACTTTCCTTGACCAGCGCCTCAATGTATGGCAGATTTTCCCGATCTTCCAGCGTGGGAGGTCGTGAACCGCACACAGCGTCAATCTGTGCTTCGGCTGCCTTCATGACGTCGGGATTGTGGAGAATCCCGAGAGCGAATACGCGAAGGGCAGTGTTTGTCGTATCCTGACCGGCCATGCTATCCAACAATTAGAAACGAAAATTGTCCAGAAGCAGTGTGCAACACACTAGAGCGTCAGAGCCACCCAAACGGCACCATGCTTGTCCATGCCATACTTCTTCAAGTTCGTTTCGAAATCGTGAGCAATAGTCCACCAACCCTGTTTGCAGTCAGAATGCACACGCGTCGTTTATGGAAGAGAATGCGCACCTCTCTCGGAACAGCCCCTTCATATAGACGGGTTGCCTCCCGCGTGGTCTTCTCATACCAGTTGTCACCTTGGCGTCGTAACCATTTCGACCGCTCAATGATGGGTTTGAGAAACGGAAGCATGTCTACTACACTGTTCTGCGGTTGCAATGCATGCAAGAGTTCTTTCTGAAGGTGTTCGATGATCTTGCTTGGGTCTTCACCCAGGTGCGGGAAAGCGTCACCACCATACAGGGTGCGGAAGATGACCGACCCGGCATAACGATGAATATGCTCCTCGAACGGCTTTTCCGGGTGCTCAAGAAGACCAAGTGCAAGGTGGGCAGCATCGTACGTCTGCAAATCTCGGAAGCGGGAGATGTTCCGGATGCCGAGACTGGAAGACAATGAGATGAGGAGTGCGAACGCAACCAAAGAACTAACTTTGCATGGATTGCCTTCCGCTGGTTCCGCCATCTACGGTGTTGTCAATAGAGTACCACGAGATTTAAAAGGGGGGGGGGGGGGGGGGGGAACGTACTCAGCCGTGTTGTTCTTGCTGACAACACTGTGCTGGGTGCCGAAGAATTGGCCCTGGAGATGGTTAGCCTTCCGCTATCCTAACGACACGGCCTGGAAGAGTCATACTTTGAGGAATCGAGGCCTGTCGCTGGTTACGGCAGACAGGCGATCGAGTACGTCGGAGGCGGCATCCACACTATTGAGAACGATGAATGGATAGCCCAGCAACCAGATGGTATACATCGATCCGTATTGTTTGGACCACTCGTCGAGCCGGTACCAAAGGAACTGGAAGGGAAGTTGTAGGGCATTGCCGACCAGCGGCAAACCTGGAGGACCGGGAGGGAGACGTGAAGAGCGTTTTCGTTGCACGTCGCGCACTGCGGCCAGCGCAATCGCGAGAACAAGCAGGAGTATTCCACCGAGGTAGAGCATAGTGTGATGATGGGGCGGAAAGTTCCCATCTGCGAGACATACTTAAATAGATGCGCTCTCCAACGGAAGGGCTGTGAATCGGCTCGAGCGTGTGGGGACGTTGCCAACGAGCGTTACCACACATTGGCGGCAGGCTGTCCAGACTGTAAACGGCCAACGCATCAGTGTGTCGATTCTTGCTTGGCGGCTGCAATCTCCGGCCCACGCGACATGCAAGTCCGCGGCTTATCAAGCAGGACCCTGACCGGGGGCAATGCGAGCCGGGCAATGCGAGCCACAGCCAGGAACAAAACAGTTGGTTTGTATGGGATGAACTTGATGTGGGAAACAGGGGGGATTCAACTTGAAACAGTGGCGAGAGTTCTCAGGCATTCGCGTTTCGCAGTACGCCAATGAGCACGCGCGTTCTCAAGGCACGTGACCCGAAGCTATTCCCACATACAATGCGACATGCTGTGACGCGGCTATCCCGCTTATGCGGTCGGTCAGAAGGTTGGAATGATGTTTCGGAAGGTCGGGAGGCAGACGAGCTTCGACAAGGTAGACAATTAATCTCCAGCCCGTAGCCGACTCATTCCTGGGTCAGCGGGGGTGCCCTTCTATATCACTTCGGAATGGGTCAGCGGTGCTTGTCATCCCATGCATGCCTTTAAGCGCCCGCGCTCGGCTATTCTAGCAACTCAACAAGTGCGAGTTTGCTTCTTTTCCTCCTTTTTTCGAAGGGGCGTTTCATTCCGGGGTGCCTTCCAGTGCCGTGCCATCAAGCACAAAGAGAAGTCGGTGCGACAGTGAAGCACTGATCGAGTAGGAGTGCACGGTGATCGATGGACCTCGGCAAACAGCGAAGTCCTTATTCTCCCAGGGCACAGCACCACATATCCGTTCGTGACTGTGCGACTCGTGCTTGACATCCTCAGGAAGAGATCTTCGGCAAGATACATGAAATACACTCAGTCTTCACAAGCCCACCTGTGCAAGGGAAACCATGAAGCCCCGCAAAGGGGTCTGGGCCGTGCTTGGCATACACAACGGGCTGTGCCGGTGCGGGTCCAACCCAGCCTTGGCGCTGCCATCTCACGCTCTCACTCTCTAGTTTGAATGCGAAACGACTTTCTATTCGAACTGGTTGGTTTCGAAATGGAGAGAAGGACGCGGATGGCCTCGGTATAAGAGATCTATTGTAAGGGTCCGGAGACCCTTCAAAACAGTGAGGGATGCAGGGGATGCCCCCCCTGCAGGACGTAGGCAGGATCTGTGTATTGCATTGCCCTCCACGTACAGTCCAACCTAGGATGGGGGTGGACGGACGATTTGAGGGCCTAAGGACTAGCTAGGGATGTACTCGGGGGTTTTATCTAGCCCCCGAGAGGGAGGGCCGGCCAAGCGGTCCCTGATCCATCTATCCCCATGTCTCGTTGTCATCCACCCCATTGATAAGGTACCCGACCAGGAGTCAGTTCATTAGGAGAAACTAGTTTGTGTGTGTGCGAGTAGAAGTACAAATGCGGTTATTCTCGAACATCGCGGGCCTATCCAAGCATGCCGACCTCCACGTCTACCTCATCAACATCAAAGGACTCATCGTCCGGTACAATGAAGCTTCCCAGTTCATATTCGTTTGCTTCCGAACTGGGATCAGCCTCTGAACTCGAAATAGTGACTCGTCGTGGACGACCATTCCCCGCCGCAAACACGCCCTTCCTTATTGGCCCACTTCGGAACCTCGGGCCACCTCGACCGGGAACTTGAGTCATTAGACCTTGCAGGTACATTGCCTGCTCCTCTCCCTTGGGTACTGCTTGGGTTGCAGGCGAATCCTTGATAAATTGCCGGTCGCTCTCACTCCATTCTGAATTATCGTCGCCATCCTCGCCGTGATCGGATCCCGATAGATTGGCCTCGACGTCGAAGAACTGATTTGAATTTGAGTATAGCCGCGGCCGCGACCTCCTGGAAGGTCGCTTATCCACAATCGGGGAGGACGATGAAGGAGCTTGGGCAATTTGCCTGGACACCAAGTCATCATCTTGTGTCTGCACGATATTCCGGTTTTGATGCAGGGCTCGCGTCCGTCTGACTGGAAAGGGTGAGTCATCTGACGAAGGCACTCGATTCTTCGGAATGAGAGGTGGGCCCATAGTCAGATTATTGATCGCGTTGCCATGCACATCGGCGGCCCATCGAAAGTCTTTTGCGGGCGTAGAAACGTCAACGCGTGCTCTAGGCACAATCGGCGAGAGTGCGATTGGAGATAGCTCGACTTCGATTCTGTTTGGCGTCTTGAGCGCTGCAGCAGATGTTGACGATTGTGGTCCACTCTTTCGTTCATTATGAGTTGTTGCCAAACGTTCAACTTCGGAATCGGAGCTGAGCAGCCAACTGGCTATCGGAGGCTCTTCAGATGTTGTGGGTCGAGCGAGGGACTGCTGACGACCGCCGGGCGATTTTTTCTCGGGGGAATCCTGTTCGGCGTCGTCGTCATCGCTGGAGATTTCCACGACCTCACCCGTCCGAAAGTTCTCCAGTCGGATGTCGGAAGATGCCTGGCCCAGCATGTCATCCAGCCCTTGCTGAAGTTCCAAATCGTCTGAATCGTCTTCCAGATCTCGGGAGAGATCTTCCACAGCAGAACTAGTGGACCTTGGTCGTGCGATGTCCTTCGCGCGCTTGGAATTCCTGACCTTCGAAAGCGCGGATTTTCGTCTCTCTTGAGGCGGAGTCACTGGAGTGGAGCTTAATCGACCGCGAGTGATGTCGACATCGTCATCATCATCTTCGAGGTCTCTGTCAAGATCCTCTACTGTGAGCTGCCCAGGAGTCGTCGAAGTCTTCCCTCTTGGAACGAGTGTGGCCGCTGAAATGAAACCAGATAATGCGCCATCGGGAATATTCCTCATGGGGTCGTCGTTCCGCTTTCGTCGCTTAGCAGGCTTCTGGGTTTCCCGACTCGCCTTTCGCTTGTTGCTGACCTTGGCTTGCTGGCTAGCGAAAGGATGGATCTCCATGTGCTGCTTTCGCACCGTTGGCTTGATACTGTCAGGGATGAGGCGTTCATCATCATCAAACAGCTCGAGCTGGTCGCCGCGGATAATGATCTCCTGTACGCTTGAATAGTTCTCATTCGCAGCATCCCAATTTGGTTCCTCGCGCCCCTCGGCCATGAGGACGACAATCTTGCCGTCTCGTTTCCGCCCGGTACGGCCGATACGTTGCAGCTGAAGATGGCATTAGTCTTTGTCCAACCTCCCAAGCCAGCGTCGTCTTACCATCTTTATTGAGCTCTTCTGCACGTCATAGCAAATGATCAGATCGACTTCACCGATATCTAGTCCTTCCTCTCCAATCGAAGTTGCGACAAGGACGTTGAACTCTCCGTCCTTGAAACGTTTGATCATACCGATCTGATCCTTCTGTGCCATGCCTTTATCACCACGCTTATCGCTGCTCTGTCCAACGAACTTGCTGGCGCGAATGATGGGTTGTTGAAGGTTGAGGGATTTGACAATCTCATCAACACAGTCTCGGTACTGGCAGAAGACCATGACTCGCGTGTGGTCCGCACCATCTTCGGGAGCTGCGAAATGTTCCAGCGCGACGGCAACTAACTTGTCCATCTTGGGATGGCCAACAGGCCCTCCACCTGTGACTCGCTCGTTGCGGTAGTCTTCGATTTCTGCAATGACCTCGCGATACTTGGAATCGCTGGAGAGTTTATTGCCACCTTCCTTCTGGGTCATCTTCTTCCCAGCCGCATCCAGCAGAGTTCGGTATGCCATCTCGACGCTTTCTTCACAGAGGTATGTCATAGCAAAGGTCAGCTTATGCAGTCGCATGAGCAGAGCAGTTGCCCAAGGATATTGCTTGCCCTGAGGCTTTCGTCGAAGCTCATCGATGAAGCTCTTGCATCGGAAAGGGTGGAGATCGGCCAGCCTGACATATTCTGGGAATATGTCCTTGCCACGCAGTGGTTTAACGGTGTTCTACTTCTGCATGAGTGTGTGAGATAATATCATGCAATTTGACCCCACCTCCATTAATGCGATTAACTTCTCTCTAATAGCATTGATAGAGGCGCCCATTTGAACAACACATTTCTCCATGGTCTGCACATGATGTTGAGCACCCAATTATGTCTAGGAAGCAGGGCTGTAGCATACCTTCTCATGGATATATTGCTTGAGATCCAAACTGCGCTCGTCCCTAATTTCGATGTGCCCAATATGGAGACTATCAATGATCTCTTGAACTGCGTCTGACTTCGACCCAGGTGTCGCAGTCAAGGCCAAGACTCTGAAATGTGGGTTCTTCGCCATCATGTGTCGTACCACCGTCGCATAAGCGTAGTTTCCGGTACCCTTGTGGGCTTCATCAATCACGATGAGGATGATATCTCTCGGATCCACAACTTCTCGCGTAAGGTCGTTCTGGAGCGTCTGCGGCGTCATGTATACAACGCGCTTGGACTGCCACTGCGTTCCCTTTAGAACGACATAGAGAAGTAGCGGGAATTCGACGTACATATCTTTCCCTTTGCGCTTGAGGAGTCTCTCCGGTCATCTCAACCGCGTCTTCGATCGGAATGCCACAGGTCTCGTGGCAGGCCTTGATCTGCTGACTGACAAGGGGCTTTGTCGGCGCAACGAACACGACCTTGCCTTGCGGGAACCATCGATAATCTCACGATCCACATGTCAGCCTTTGGTTGGTGTCCGACCAAATGAGCTTACAGTTCAGCATAACGACCCCTGCAATGAATGTCTTGCCTAGACCTGTCGGAAGGGCAACCAGAGTATTCTTGAACAGCGCTGCCTGAACGATGTTATATTGATAGTCACGGATCGGTTTGTTTGTTGGATAGATCCATTCCTGCACCTCTGATAGATCTGGGACAAGTTTCATGGGTGGAGGCTATGGGATGAATAAGTTTGGGTGCAATACCGGCGACGGTAGGCGAACTCACCGGACTGCAGATATTGGGAATCGCAAGGAGACGCCACGTTAGCTATATGCACTTGGAAAGCAGTGCTCAGGCACTCACCCTGCTGTGAAGTATGTTAACGCAAGCAATAGCAAAGACCGAAGAAGAATGGACACGCACCAGATACGACCGCCTCAGGGAACTGCTCAAACTCAACGTCCTCTTCGAGATCCTCGCCACTATCCTCTTCTTCCGCTTTTCGCCCACTCTTCTTTCTCTTCGCCTTGACTCTATTCCGATTTCCAGTCGCAGCGAACTGGGTCCTGTCCCACTGTTTGGTCCTCTGATTCGCTCTTCCGAACGGACCGACCCTAGCGGGAGCCATCGCCCCTCCTCCCGGCGGTCCAGCGTTGGCTGTCGTTCGGCCTGTTTCGGTCGCGGGGCGAGGCGGAGTCCGTACAAGTGTGCCATACAACGTAGTCTGGAACTTCGCGGATGATGTAGAGCCGGTCCGCTGGAAAGTGTTCTCGATCTGCGTGAGCGATGCAAGCGCAGCCTGGTCAAGGTCGAGCGACAGGTCGTACGGGTCGGAGGAAGGCGGCTTCGCCAGTGGCCTTGCAGATGTGGAAGCAGCAGCATTTTGCCTTGCAGGTGGTCGTATCCCGATCGTATGCGCGGACGGAGCGTGCGTAGCGGAGCCACTTGTCGACCGCGGGGCGGTGGTCGGACGAGTCGTAGCCCGGGGCTCGGCGAAGAAGCTAATGCCGCTACGCTTCCCGGTCGGAGCGGTCGCTGCTCGTGGCTTGGCTGCTGCTTGCTCTATCGCATCGACCTGCTGGAGAAAGGAGTCGTCGAAGTCATCAAATTGGTCGAATTCGTCTGACATCGCACGCGGCCCTGTCGGAGTCACGACGGCGCGTGGAGCGGAGTCGGCAGTGGCGGCGCAAAAGACGCGATACTGGCCTGGATGTCTCTGTCCAGAGATATGCGATACAGGGGGATGCTGTCAATGTGGGTATAGAGAGTGCATGAGAGGAGAGATCGTCAGAGACGTTAAGTATACAGCATCAGTGACGCGTCGTAAAGAGGTGGTGAGAGAGCGGATGCAATCACGTGGTACGCGACTGCTTTCGCAAGTACTTACCCCTGTCTGAAGCTGATCTCTGAATGTATCGCAATGACTCGCTGTCCGCAGAAACAACACAGTCTATCCGGGTATTATACCGGTATCCTTGTTCTGGTACGAAGGAGTATACCATTAAGTAGGAGAATCAGGCATTGCTTGGTCCACCCGCGGCCCAGTCACCCGGGGCAGTGGTAAATAGTGCCACGACCTAGGAAGACGTATCGTCGAGTACAAAGCATTGCATGTTGGTACATTCCGGATTGTTAGTTTCTATCCATACACCTGACATATCTGGGTTGTGCCGATGCAAACATCCTCGGGTATCGTAGACTCATACGCTGCGAATGATGAGCTCCTGTTTGACATGCGCAGGTGGAAGACGCACGTATCGTCATCATAATGGAACCTGGTCTTCTTAGGACTCAACGGAGCATGAAGAACATATCTGTCGTTATCTTGCGGTCTTGGGTAAAACTAGTCAGAAAGACCATCGGAAGGCAAGAGAGAAATGGACGCACTTCTGTTTCTTCGTGCAAGAAGCTAGCATAGACTGAATTGTGAGGCATACAGACACCACGGACAGAACCGGAGACCATTCGTTCCCTTTGCTAGTCATTAGTATAAGAATGCCACTGAGCCTCTGAAGCATAGCCTACCTAATATGGACGCGCAGATCTGGTGGCGTGTTAGCGAGGTTTGCATAGGGGACGCATATATGCACGCACATGCCCATTGCTGTATATATGCGGGTGCACTGGCGCCGCCCACTTATCATCCACCACGAAGGTTACCTCAGGACTTTCGATCGGGTAGCTGGGCGAGAATCGGAATCGTAGACAGAACTTCTCCCCTTCGTACAGTGTATTGCCGAGCACTTCGATCGTCAGGAGCCAGCATTCGAAGTTGTCGATCGATACAATTCCGATTCCTAATCGGATGTGAGCATAACCAGTAGACAACCGTATATAGCAAGCGCAGGTCGCCATACGACACAATGGGCTGAGTAAGAGTCTGAATGCAAGCGCTTACCCGTCGGTGGTCCATTGGCCTGCAGCTCCCTCAGCTCCTTCGTAAGACGTTTCGTCGAGATCGCCGCCATGGCTTCTGTAGTTTGTCGGCCCCAGAAGAGTACGCAAGTATCAAATAAGAGAAAAGTGATCGTCCGATAACCTCTGAAGGCGATTGGGACGAAGAAGGCGGATTGAGGTGAGCGCCCCTACCGACAATGGCGGCGCACCCGGCGCACCTTGAGACGCTCGGAGTCGGGAATCACACGCAGACCCGACCCGGGGCTAAGTCGGTCCGGCCGCGATCAGGGTCTTCCATAACGTTCACGCCACCCAGCCTGGCAGTCCAATCATCAATACGCGCCTGGTCGACACGGTTTGTTCGCCCGTTCTTAGCCCCTCTCTTGGTCACACAGTAGCGCACGATGCCCGTCGCTGTACCTCCAAACACGGCAATGGACGTGGACATGGATCAAGTGGGTGTTTCTGGCAGCACCTCGCCCTTCGAACCACCGGTGGTCTCGCTCTCTGTGCCGCCCACTTCGCCGTACATCCCAGTGTTGGGAAACTACCGAGAGGAATACTATCCGGACCGGACTCCGATAATCATTGACAATGGTGCGTGTTGTACATTTCTCCCCTGTTGGCATGTGTCTGATGCCCAAGTGAAGGGGCAACAAACTTCCGCGCCGGTTTTGGCAAGGATGAGGATCCCTACATCGTTGTCGACAGCCTATTCAGCAAATACCGTGACCGAAAGACAAACACGCCTGTCCTGCTATTTGGGAACGAACTTGTAGATGACGCGACCACTAGAAGCAACAGTAAAACCTCCTGGGATGGAGATGTCTTAGTTTCCCCTGAAGGCATGGAGACGGCATTGGACTGGACGTTCATCAAGCTGGGCATCGATGACGACAAGGTCGATCATCCTATTGTCATGACGGAGAGGATGACTACGCCGCTGGCTTCTAGAGCTTGTGTGTATCGGCGCTCTGTGCTTATCGTCTTGCCGTTGACCCCCCCTTGCAGTCGTCTCCGAGCTCCTCTTCGAGGCATATAACGCACCTTCGGTCGTGTATGGCCCAGATGGGTACTTCTCCTTGTACGCCAACGCTCCGTCACCCTCGGATGTCGATGGCGTCGTGGTGAGCTTCAACACGCAATCAACATCCATGTGGCCGGTACTGGGAGGTGAAGCTCAGATGAACCAGGCGAGGCGGATACCATTTGGCGGCACGCAAGCCGTCGACTTGCTCCTCAAATATGTGCAGCTGAAGTATCCCGGGTTCCCGACCCGAGTCACCCAACCTCAGGCTGCGGTGAGCATCTCTGGATGTCATTAGATGATGAATTTACTGATTACATCTCACAGTGGATTTTCCAATCCTGTTGCGAGTTCACCCCAGCCAGCTATATCGAGAAAGTCAGAGAGCTCCGTGACCCGCCCAGGCTCAAACAGTTCACGAAAATCGTGCAGTTTCCGTTTGTCGCTGTGGTATGTACCGCCAAGCTCGCTTCTCTACTTCGGCGATTGACCGTTTGGGAAGGCGGTACAACAGCTCACGGAAGAGGAGCTGGAGCGTCAATCAGAGAGGAGGCGGGAGGCAGGGAGGCGTTTGCAGGAGACGAGCGCGCGCATACGGATGGAAAAGGTCCGCATATACTTGCTTCTTTGCTGGCATGGCGCTCAAGTACCGTTGTTAGCTCATTGAGAAGGAGAACAACCTGGAGTATTATCTCAAATTGCGAGAATGGCGCGAGAAGGAGAAGAAGCCCTCCTATCTTGCGCGATTGGAAGACCATGGGTTCGAGACAGAAGTAGAGTTCGAGTCCGTCGTCCGCAAGTTGGAGGCGGCCGTTACTGCAGCGCGGCGAAAGGAAGCAGGCTTGGAAGAGCCTGTGACAGATGAAGCACCGCCAACATTCCCCTTGATCGATCGACCAGACGGGGAGCTGACAGAGGAAGAGCTGAAGGAGAAGCGAAAACAGAGATTGATGAAGGCTGGCTACGACGCACGAATGAGGGTCAGAGCGGAGAAGGAGCGGGAAGAGGAGAGAAAGAGGCAGGCGGACCGCGACGAAGAAGAGGAACGAGGCCGAGACTTGACAGGATGGAGTGCGAGGCTGAAACGGGAACATGAGGTGTGTCCCGTCCTTTCCGTTCCAACGCTGGCTGCGTATGCTCACCACATCGTTGGGACAGGTCATAATGGACAAGATCAAAGATCGGAAGCGAAAGCACGCCGCTCTATCGGATCGCAAAAGCATGGCAGCTCAGCAGCGAATGCGAAGCATCGCCAATCTGGCTGCCGACACGCCAACTGGGAGCAAACGGAGAAAGCGTAACACGGAGGACATGTTCGGCGAGAACGACGATGATTGGGCCATTTACCGGAAAATTGTGCGCGAATTCTAAGCACATCACACACAGCCTGCTAATGCTATTGACACAGCAAGGCGGAGAGGATGAAGATGACGAGGAAGACGATTTCGCTCGTCTGGAATCGATAGAGAACCGACTCCTTGCCCACGATCCAACGTTTGATCTGTCCCTGACCTATGCGGCTCGTGAAAGCCAGCGATCAGCGCTGCTCAATGCCTTCCGACCAATACCAGCGGAGAACGACCTCGCAGCCACTTATCAGATTTGGTTGAACACAGAGCGAATAAGAGTAGCTGAAGCGTGGTTCAACCCGAGCATTGCAGGCGTGGACTGCGCTGGATTGGGCGAGGTGCTCACCGGGATACTGAAGAGCTTCGGGGAGGATGAGAGGGATCGACTAATACGAGTGCGTCCTGATGGCACATATGTGCGAATGATTCTAATCCAGTCACTGCGCAGAACATCCATATAACCGGTGGGCCATCGCAGCTACCAGGACTTCCGGAGCGACTGCAATACGAACTGGCGCAGGCACTGCCTTTCGGTGCACCGTTGACAATCCGACCGGCGAAAGATGCTCGCCTGGACGCCTGGCACGGGATGGCACAGTACTCACGTACTGCCGACTTACAGAACAGCCTTACGACGAGAGATATGTATAACGAGTGGGGACCGGAGAGGATGAAGGCGTGGAAGGGAGGCAACTGGCCTGGTGCGGTTGGCATTGATGACTGACGCTTTGTATCTTCACGCATACCCCTGTCACAATAGTCGTACATCCAGGCGTAATGGCAACACGAGACGGTCTGCTTGTTGTAACCGTATATTGGCACGGCTGTACAAGGCCAGAGAGAGGAAGAGACACAAGGATTAAAGTTGGTATACAGGAGATAACGCAAACACAAGAACGATATGAGGTCACACCATCTAGCAGCAACTGTTTGACTGGGTTGTACCCGCTTGCCCAACCTTGACGGATCCGGCGCCCTGGTTTGCGGCTGCAGCCCCCTGGTCGGGCAGCGTATCGAGCAATCGTGCCTTGATGTCCCTAAGCGCGTGGTGAACACCGCGATATATGCGAACAGGAGCTTAAGCGACGCACCTGGCAAGGCTGAAGAATGCCTCCTCGACGTTAATGTTCTGCTTCGCCGATGTCTCGAGGAAACGCACGCCGAGCTCGTTCGCGAGCTCCTCACCCTGCTGCACGGTGACTGCACGCTTATCATCCCAATCGCACTTATTGCCGATGAGGATCTTGTTTACGCCTTCGGATGCGTGCTGTTCGACGTTCGAGTACCAAGTGCGGATGTCTGGACGCATTCAGCATTGGGTCGGGCCCAAAGATGAAACGTGAACGCACTGTTGAACGACCGCTCGTCCGTCACATCATACACAAGCAGTATACCCATCGCACCGCGATAATATGCGACGGTGATTGTCCGGAAGCGCTCCTGGCCGGCGGTATCCCACTGCACCAGACAAAGAGAACAGGCGTGGTTAGTTCAATTGCAAATGGGGCGGATAGGCGTGAACGCACGATCTGCAGCTTGATCCGCTTCCCATCCAGCTCAATGGTGCGGATCTTGAAGTCGATACCGATTGTGGTGATAAACGACGGCGTCCATGCGTCGTCGCAGAATCTAAGGAGTAGGCAGGACTTGCCGACTCCAGAGTCGCCGATGAGCAGGAGCTGTCAAAGGATGGCCGCTATGAGCACAAGTACAGTCCAAAGCTAGCATATACCTCACCTTGATCAAAAAGTCGTAGTGCGGGTTTCCCATCGTGGTTAATAACTTGCAAGGATGGAGCGAGGAGCAAGAGAGCGAAGTGGTGGTGGACGCTGCCTGAGTTTACGAGAGCGTCGACTGTCAGCCTGTCCCCGTTGCGTGTTACGCCGCCCCGCAGCGGAGGCAATTGATGACGTTCGGACGGACGACCACTGCGGGCGGTGTGCGCGGTCCACTGCACTGCCAAGGCCACCGTGCACTGGACGCCGAGCGCATTGATGTGGCGATTCGGTATACGCGACCTAGACTGTTGTTGAAGCCGCCAAAATGCCCGCTTGCGAGAGCATACGAATACGACGGTATCTCAATTGGACGGCGACAAATCACGTGCTACAGATTGCCGCGGGTGCGCGTGTAAGCGTGGGTGTATGCACGCTTGGAGCGCCAGGGAAACGACGGGACCTCGCCTGCTTCGAAGGAGTGGGGTTTGTGCCGGCCTCTAGGGAGTTTCCAGGTAAGGTCATGCACTTCGATACCGTCGAAAGCCTCGAGAGTGATCATCCAAGGGGGGGGGGGGGGCAGCTGACCGTTTCATCAGACGGTGAAGAATGAGGTCGTTGCACGGGTCTGGGCTTCGCTCGTTGATAAGGGTTATTCTGTACGAGCAGAGGAAGAAGATTTACGATGCGCTGAGGATGAAGCATACCCTTTTGACAAGTCACTCCTGACTGGAGTATAAATTCAGCGAGGTTTTTGCACCCTGACGCCATCGGAGCCCCGCCTACTCAATATGCTCAATGCTACCCTGAGTCTTCTTGTCCTATTCCTATCCATATTTATCATCTGGGATGCTTTACGCAAGCGGAACACTCGCCTCCCTCCAGGACCTCCTGGGCTGCCGCTGCTCGGCAACATCTTGCAGCACCCCGCTCAGTTTCTCTACCGCAAGCTCCACGCCTGGTCCCACGAATATGGCCCGATCTATACGATTTGGATGGGAATACAGCCTTTCGTTATTCTTGGTAGTGCCGCTGTGTCGGAGGATGTGCTCGAGCCAATGTCAGCTGTGACGAGTGATAGGCCAGTCATGATCAAGGTGCGCCATTCCAACTAATCAGACGTAATGCTGGACGCTAAGAAAGCGCAGGCTAGAAAATTCTTCTTCAGAGACATGAACCTAGTGTGGCAGGATCACACACTAACTGTATGCTGCATCAAGTGAACTGGCCTCAACTGAAGTGCGTTGACACTGCCAGAACAGGTGGAGAGCTCAGCGCCGGTCGATTCATGCCAGGTCTGCCGTGTGTACTGCTGAAACTTCTATATACGCGCGCTCACAGTACCTTAGTCTCAACATCTGTGCTGCCAACGGTCACCACCTAATGCAAGCGCAGGAAGCCACTTATCTGATTCTTGAGCTCCTGAGACCCCCCGAGAAGCCCTTTCGGCAGTGCTTGCATCGGTTTGGGGCTTCTGTCATCTATCGGTCTTGTTACGGTGGCCGATCGACTCAGATCCTCAAGGAAGATCCCACCAAGCGTATTGAAGAGCTTACGGTGGAACTAATGCGTGCAACTGCACTGCAGAACAGCATTGTCGACACTCTGCCGTTTCTGGAACCGCTGATATGGAGAGTGAAGTGGTTGAGAAAGCAAACCGATACCTGGTTTACAGAGATGGAACAGGAAGATATTCGACTGTATGACACTGCAGTTCCAACCGATGTGAGTCCTCATGAATGAGTAGTTCAACATACTGAGCAACGCAGGGATGTGACGCGACCACGAATGTGTACGACGTCCAGTCAATATGGAAAAATACGGAATGACAAAGTCTCACACAATGTGGATGTTGATGATGTTATTGTGAGGTGGCTGTCTTGTTTGACGATACGTACGAGCTTATGATAGAATCCAGTATGGCAGGGCAAGAGACTACGGACACGACCCTCTGCGTTTTTGTGCTCGCTATGCTGCATCATCCGAAGGTTGCTGAAGAGGCGCAGCGGCAGGTGGACTCTGTATGCGGTAACCGTCCTCCTACGTTCGAAGACCGAGTGAAATGGCCTTATATGGAAGCCACTTGAAGGAGACAATGAGATGGAAACTCGTCGTCCCTCTGGGTATACCGCATCTGGCCTCCGAGGTAAGGGAGTTCATTTCATCGAGGACATGTCGACTGACGACTATATGCAACCAGGAATGTGAATACAATGGATATGTTTCCCCAAAGAGCACAGTCTTTATCGACAACGTCTGGTATGTTCAGTGATTCGTCAGTTAGATGAATGTAACTTGCGGATAGGAGTCAGACGCGCGATCCAGAGTTGCACAGCAACCCAGAGCTATTCGACCCGACTCGTTTCTTGGACGGGTCGGGCAACCTTCGCCCAGTGAACACCGATACGCGGGCAGACCAACTTGGCTTTGGGCACGGGCGCCGTGTGTGCCCCGGCAGGGACTTCGCGTTGAACGCTATGTTCATCGCATGCGCATATATGCTATGGGCTTTCCGGCTCGACTGGCCAATCGACGAACATGGCAAAGAGGTGGTCTGTGGGGTAGACGACTGTCGGGACACCTCGATCACTGTTTCGCCCAGGGACTGTGGGATAGTGCTCAGTCCCAGGAAGGACGGGTTGGAGGAACGCTTGCTGGCGGCGCTCAAGGAATGACATATGACACCGTAGAGAATGATGGTAGCGCACTACCCACAGAGGATACGTTAATATGCCGAATGCAGCGCGAATTCCAGTGATGCTCTAGGGTAGATTGGACGCCGGAAGAGCCACGTAAGTAGAGGGTCGGTGGTGGCACATGAAGGGAGTTATTGTCTAGAATACCGTCCGGCTAAACTCAAAAAGCTAGAATACCGCTCGGCTCCCCAAAAATCTAGAATACCGTTCAGGGATAGTACTCTTCGGCACGGAGGCGGAGCCCGGGCAGGATCAAGTCTCAAAGATAAGATCCCATTGTAAAATGCCACTTTGCCACTAAAGCCTCAATGATAATTGTTGTTTTGATGTAGCCTCAGTCGCCATTTGAGAAGTGAACAACATAGAGCTAGGTCTGAGTAATGATATTGGCAAGTAATAAATGAATATGTGGTGCAAACTACATTGCATAGTCCTTACTACTCAGTACAAAACTTACACTTTCATAATTTCTACAATCACATTACTCATCAACATCAAGCTTTTTTGAATACAGGAGGTTGTGGACAAGACTTAATTGTGCCGGGCCTGCAGCTCCGTGCCGAAGAGTAGGTCCCTGAACGGTATTCTAGCTTTTTGAGTTTATCCGGACGGTATTCTAGACAATAACTCCACATGAAGGAGAACATTTAAGATCTGAGACGCGCAGAACACCGTTATAATAATCTCGGAGGCGAATGGAGCGGAACGATGTAAGCGCACAATTTCAAGCCTGATCCACTTGCCAACCCAATCAAGTATAGTGGTTGTGGTTGTCTGAGCTTGCGTGTCTCATCCGCGCGATTTTCAAGTCGCATTGCAGCGGAGGCAATTGATGACGCTGGATCGACTACTACTGTACGACCTCTCCGGACGGGAAGCGCCGACCACTGCACTGAAGCCAACACACTTACACCGGACAACGAACGCATCAATGCGCCGGCGTGGCACACGCACTCATGGTTCTGGATGCTCCGCTCCGGCCCCTCATAACGCCGGTTGCGGGAGAAGACGAAGTTGCCGGTATCTCCAGCGGACGGGGGCAAATCAGGTGCTGCCGATCCTATCTGGATGGCCACTAGTCCTCTTTCAGACCTCAGCTCAATTTCATGCTCTAACGTGATAGCCTTCTTGAGGTCGGCACTCCATGATCTGGCAGAGGTGCGATCCTGTCGTTTTCCTCGTCGTTCAACGGCACATATACCCACACTCCTGACAAGCACCAAGGTGCCAGCACCTTTGCATCGGGCGATGAGGAAGAATGACATTATTATCGGTTCTTGACTTCCTCGCACGATGATCAGTGTGATCCTCTGCAAGAAGATACTCGCGATGCAGGATGCCGCTGAGGACAGAACACACAGGTCCGACAGGACATTCGTTAGTGGACCATAAGAACAGCGCTGTTTTCCAATATGCCCGGCTGACGCTGCCGCAACCCCGCCCTCTCAATATGTTCAACGCCCCCCTCACTCTTTTTATCCTCTTGTTAGCCTCATTCCTCACTCGGGACATATTGCGCAAGAGGAATTCTCGTCTTCCTCCAGGACCTCCCGGAGTACCGCTGCTTGGCAACCTCCTGCAGCTCCCTTCTCAGTTCCTGCACCGCAAGCTGCATGCTTGGTCTCAAAAATATGGCCCGATCTATACGATCTGGATGGGAGCGCAGCCATTCGTAGTCATTGGCAGTGCGGCCATATCGGCGGATATACTGGAGCGGATGTCAGCTGTGACGAGTGATAGACCCCCCATGATTAAGGTGCGCATATCCTGCCCATCAGATGTATTGTTGAATCTGACTAAAGCACAGGCCAGGCAATTCTTCTTCAAGGATATGAATTTAGTGATGCAAGATCACACGTCAATGTGCGTTCTGTCAGTCAATATTGATTTACGGAAGTGCGTTGACAACGCTATGATAGGTGGCGTGCTCAGCGCCGGTCCATCCATGCCAGGTCCGTCCTTTCCCCCGCTTGACCCCAACTTCTCGTGCTCAAGTTCTCTTAGTTTCAACATTCGTGCGGCCACCAACTATCACCTCATGCAAACACAGGAGGCCACCTACTTGGTGCTAAAACTCCTGAGATATCCTGAGAAACCCTTTCGAGAGTGCATCCATCGGTTTGCTGCCTCTGTGATATTTCGTTCTTGCTATGGCGGTCAATCCATCCAAACCTTCGATATTGATCCCACGAAGCGCATTGAAGAGCTTACAGTAGAAGCAATGAACGCGACTGCGCTGCAGAATAGCATCGTCGACACACTGCCCTTCCTGAAGCCGCTAATTCACAAAGTAAAGTGGCTCAGAAAGCAAGCCGATGATTGGTTCACAGAGATGGAACAAGAGGCCATACGACTTTATGATGCTGCGGTTTCCACCGACGTAAGTCTTGATGAATGAACAGTTCAATAATGTATGCTGAGGGATTTAGGGCTGCGATGCAATCACACTGGTGCATGATGTCGACACAAATATGGAGAAGTACGGAATGACGAAGTCTCAGTCGATGTGGATGATAATGACGCTATTGTGAGAGTTGCGTTGTTTCTCGGCGGCCGTGGCTTACAACAGAACGCAGTATGGCAGGGCAGGAGACTTCTGACACCACGCTCTGCATCTTCGGCCTTGCAATGCTGCATCATCCAGAAGTGGTTCAAGAGGCACAGCGACAGCTGGATGCGGTATGCGGCGACCGTCCTCCTACGCTGGAAGATAAACCGAAATTGCCCTATATGGAAGCAGTATTGAAGGAAACAATGCGATGGAAGCCCGGCGTCCCTTTGGGTGTCCCTCATCTGGCCTCAGAGGTAAGAAAACACAATGGCTCCCATACTGTTGACTGATATCTGTATGCCCGATAAGACCTGTGAATATAGGGGATATACGTTCCAGGCGGGCACAATCTTCATCGATAACCTATGGTATGTTCTGAAACTGGTCAGAGAACTGATGTTAACACGCTCCCAGGAGCCAGACACGCGATCCCGACTTGTACAGCGATCCAGAGCAATTCGACCCTACCCGGTTCTTGGACGACACTGGCGCCCTCCGTCCAGTCAACCCGGATACTCGAGCTGACCAGCTCGGTTTTGGACATGGCCGCCGAGTATGCCCTGGCAGAGATTTCGCCCTGAACACCATGTTCATTGCCTGCGCCTATATGCTGTGGGCCTTCCGGTTCGACTGGCCAGTCGATGAACATGGCAATAAGATGGTTTGCGATGAGGATGATTTCCGGGACACCACGCTCACTGTCTCGCCACGGGAATTTGGGATAGTGCTCAGTCCCAGGAAGGAAGGTTTGGAGGAGCGCTTGCTGGCAGCGCTGAAGGAGTGAGACACGCTATTATAGATCATGACAGTCGTAAATCATCTACACATCTTGCGTTAGTGGACACGGGTTTGCACGCCGAATTCATTCTTCTTCCTGCTTCCGGAAACCCCAATAGTCTGGCATTGCGTCCTACGGCATTCTCAATCTCGCAGGCCCACTCGGAGGTGCTTCAAGGGGGCGCACGTAAGATCTTAACTATGTAATGTGGATAGGATGCTGCCGAGTCATCTTCCAGACTGTTCACGGAGATAGGAACCGTCAGGGAGGCACGAGGCCACGAGCACCGCGCCATAGTTGTTCAGTCCTGGAATCGCTGTGGTGGTAGACCTCCGGCGCTAAAACCCGCAGTCACAAGCTTCGGTATGAAGAAGACGCAAATCATTTACGCAATGCCGTGAGTCAGCAAATGGACGCAATCAGAAGCAATACATTTGGAAGAATGCGGGCTCATTCTGGACAGAACCGGACCACATCCGTTTGAACTGAGCATGCGTGTAGCAGAAGTCTACGTTTGCCCAAAGAACCCTCAAGAGCAGTGAACGCGGGAGGCATGCTGGATTTGTGAGGGGCTCCCGTATGCCTTCGGGGGGAAACTATTCTCTCGCCCCGAGTGTAGTTCGGTTAAATCTCCAGCGGACCGCCGCATGTACACGTCGGAGACACATGTAAATTCAGGGATCTACAGCATTGGACTACGCTAAGAGTTCCTGCAAGTCCCCTCTGATTCTCCGTTGAGCATGTATCTACTCGGGTATGTCTTCCTGACGAACGCCGGACCAGCACAACCCCCGATGACTCCTGGGAGGCGTCCTGCAGCGCTTTCCCCCTCATTCCTCTATCTGACAAGAGCGTATTTACTTAAACATGTTGTCCGGACTGCGAATACACGTATTCACACCATCCCTCCAACATGTCACATTATCTCGTTGTAACCGCACTGCCGGCTCTTCTCGTACTCGTCTTGGCCGTAGCCAGCGATATTCGACGCAAACGTTCTTCTCGCCTCCCTCCGGGTCCCCCGGGTCTACCGATTTTTGGAAATGCCTTACAACTTTCCTTCAAGTTCCTTTGGTACCAGCTCGATGATTGGTCCAAACAATACGGACCAATGTACACAATCTGGCTGATGGGCCAACCTTTCGTCGTCCTCAATA
This sequence comes from Calocera cornea HHB12733, assembly GCA_001632435.1. Lineage (NCBI taxonomy): Eukaryota > Fungi > Basidiomycota > Dacrymycetes > Dacrymycetales > Dacrymycetaceae > Calocera > Calocera cornea. The sequence goes on from KV423951.1 coordinate 192,199, forward strand.
GCGTCGATGCGGCTGCCGATTTGCTAGATCGCAATTCGCCAGTGACGAGCGACAGACCTCGATTCATCAAGGTAGGGCTCTTTCCGTTGCATTGACCTGTGCTAGGGACTAAACCATCTAGGGAAAATTCTTTGGTACCCATAATAGTATCGCTGGGAAGAATCATACCCCAGAGTAGGCAACTCATTATCCTGTTGCGCCTTTGTATGTTTACAGGTCTATAGATGGCGCAACCAGCGAAAGGCTCTTCATGCAAAGTTAGTGCGTTTGGGGATTTGCGGGCTTCTCATCTGACTGTCACGGGTCCAGTTTCGGTATCCGGAACCTCTCTCGTTTTCAGGAGTTGCAGGCCTACGATGCCGCTCATCTAGCTCTTGGTCTTCTCGAACATCTGGAAAAGCCCTTCCATGAACATCTGCACAGATATGCCGGCTCCGTGATCTTCCGCACGCTATATGGCGGCGACGCTTTTCCTCATCTCCAAGCAGACCCAAGCAAGGTTATCGAAAACCTTCAAAAGGAACTTTTCCACGAGCTGCTCCCTCAAAATAGCGTAGTGGACTTGCTTCCGTTTCTGGAGCCCATCATTGAGCGGTCTAAGTACCTGCGAAGGCGGGGTGATCACTGGTATGAGAGAGCCAATGCAGAAGCGACTCGTCTGTATGACGGGGCGCTTCCGAGACAGGTCCGCCTATTGCTCTGAAAATGTCATAGTACTCATTGGTTTCAGGGGTGGTCAACTATTGCTCATATGTTGGACACAAACCGAAGGAAGTACGGCATCGATAGGCACGGTGCATTGTGGCTCTGTATGACAACTTAGTGTGTAGTATCTTGTTTCTGGATGAGTTATCTGTTTGACAGCTGCGTAGCATGGCGGGCCAAGACACCACAGATACTGCCCTTCGGGGATTTGCCCTGGGAGTCTTACACTATCCTGACGTCCAGAAGGCCGCCCAACGGCAGCTCGATTCTGTGTGTGGCGCTAGACCTCCGACTTTCGAGGACCGGGAAAACCTTCCGTATATACTGGCGCTCGCGAAGGAAAGCATACGATGGAAGCCGGGCGTGCCAATGGGCGTCATGCATACAGCTTCGGAGGTGAGAGCAGTGGTCGGCAGCCGAAGTAACAAGTTGATCATAGTTCCAACTTCTGAGCAGGAGTTCGAGCATCGAGGATATGTCATTCCGGAAGGAACCACTTTCATTGATAATATTTGGTTTGTCCGTATTGGGTCCTTCATACTACCTATCTAACTCTTGCTGCAGGGGTCAAAGCCGCGACATCTCGGTGTATCACAATCCTGGCGCCTTCGACCCGACCCGTTTCCTGGACGCTTCGGGCAAGCTGAGTTCTGAGAATACGCGCTCTGATCTCCTTGGATTTGGTCGCGGTCGTCGTGCATGTCCGGGGAGGGAGTTTGCACTGAATACCCTATTCATTGGAATCGCTACCATGCTTTGGGCGTTCCGCTTCCAATGGCCGGTTGATGAGAACGGAGACTATGTGGTCTGCGGGGTAAACGAGATAGAGGATCACGTGCACGTTGCAACGCCGCGACCGTTTGGTGTTGCCCTGGAGCCTAGACACCAACACCTCCGTGAACAGCTCCTAGAATCGATGAATGAATCGGCGGCGCGTCTGTATCTCATAGCATAGCAGACAAGCGATTATGTATGAGTGAAGTTAGACAGGTCATGAGATGAGAATTCCTGTCAGCAAAGAGCGCGGCAAATTCGGGTGCTATTGCGGGTTAATTTCGGACACAGAGTGAGAAGCTCCTCGCCAAGCGTCTCGTCAACATCTGCAGCACCATGAGATTCACGGGACTTACGCGGATGCAGGAATATGTGTGTCTAACATACACACTTGGAGACGATATCTGGCCACTTATCTAACGAGGGTTGCTGCCACAATTACCCCCACAGGGCGCCTTGCCTGCGTGAGTCGCATGACTTCCTCCAAAGGAGGAGGGCAGGACAGTCAACCTCGTTCGTTGCGCCGGTGCAGGTATCGTTTTCCTGGCCGATCCTCACTCTTGAGGTCTTGTGTACGGACTCCAGCACGAAAGGCTGTGTACGGACTCCAGCACGAAAGGCATCTCCATCGCGATGCCTGACGTATGTGTTGCGACCAACTCTTCTTTCGCTCCGACTCGAAGCACTGTATGCACATGCGAGGTTGCTCGTGTCATCGCTCACCGGGACTTCCGCGAGTGCAAATCCAGCCTTGTCAGTGTCGCCGCCGAGTTTGAGAGTCGCACGGGCCCAAAAGTCTCGGACACCCTTACTTTCATCTCCGACATTGTTACCAGCAAATTCGGCCCCATCCGTACGGAGGCAAACAATCCCTTCCTTCACAGACGCGTAACTACACTTGTCAATCAGCGCTTTACGGGCACGTAAAGCTGGCACCCCCTCTGCCAGCGTGTCATAATCAGGCGATGGAGAAGAATGCCACACCATGGGGCTGGACTGCTTGTCTCAAGAATCAGGACAACCGTGCAGCACATAAGAAACCAGCGCAAGATACCCCTGAGCGTGAATTGCACAGTCCTGTCTTTATTCACCCACTTCCAAAGCCCCACTGCCACTCTGTCGCCGCTGGTGGAATCTTACTTCCCTCAATATGCTCAGCGCCGCTATCATTCTTATTGTACTTTTGGTTCTGATCACTGCCCGTGATGCATATTACAAGCGGGCATCTCGTCTCCCGCCCGGACCTCCTGGAATACCGCTACTAGGCAACCTGCTGCAGCTGTTCTCTGAGTTTCCATACCGCAAGTTGCATGCCTGGCACGATCAATATGGTGCCATGTATACCATATGGATTGGAAGTCATCCGTATGTTGTTCTTGGTAACGCTGCGGTGGCGGGGGATCTGCTCGATCGGATGTCTGCCATGACCAGCGACCGACCATCAATGATCAAAGTGTGCCGTACATTGACCGGGTGGCCGCATCTGACGACATCTTAGGCGCGAGTGTTCTACTTCAAAGACATGGTCCTCAATCTGCAGGACCGTACACGCACGTGGGTTGATCTCTTCCGCTTCACTGCGCTAGGTTGATGATGTCACAGGTGGCGAGCTCAGCGGCGGTCAATCCATGCCAGGTCTTTCTCTCTTGCGCCCTTCTGGAGCATGGTACTGATCGTGTCTCAGCTTCAATATCCGCGCGGCACACTGTTATCATTCCATGCAAGATCAGGAAGCTGCGTACCTAATCCTTGAGCTTCTTCGGCATCCCAACGCACCCTTCCAAGATCGCGTCCATCGCTTCGTTACTTCCGTCATATTTCGCTCTATCTACGGCGGTGAATTGATCCAATTTCGGCCGGTAGATCCCGCCAAACTGATACAAGACTTGATCGAGGAGGGAATGCACGCGATTCTGCCGCAGAATAGCATTGTTGATATGTTCCCACTTCTCAAGCCGATAATCCAGACCGTAAACTGGTTCAGAAAACAAGCTGACTGCTATTTCGCCCGCTTCCAGCAAGAGGCTACCCGTCGGTATGAGGCAGCCGTTCCGACGGACGTGAGTACCACTCGTATTGACATTGACCGTGCTGACCAGGTCCAGGGAAGGGGTGCTACCACAATGGTGCATGATGTCAATGCGAATATGGAGAAGTATGGCATTACAAAGACCCAGGCTGTGTGGATGAAAATGGCGTTATTGTTCGTTCAATATCGTCTCCCTCAGAAGGTCCTTGCTCACTGTCTGGAACAGCATGGCGGGTCAGGAGACCACTCACACCGCACTGTGTATATTTGCCTTCGCAATTTTGCATCATCCAGAGGCCGCTCAAATGGCTCAGACGCAACTCGATGCAGTGTGCGGCGAGCGTCCACCTGTATCTGCGGACAAAGAGAATTTGCCATACATTGAGGCAGTCGTGAAGGAGACACTGAGGTGGAGACCTGGCGTGCCCTTGAGTATGCCACATAAGGTATCAGAGGTAAGTGATCAGCGCTTGCAGAGGAAAATGCGCTTATTGCGTCGATGGCAGGAATTCGAGTATAACGGCTACATTTTCCCGGCAGGCACCATTCTCCTCGACAATCTCTGGTGAGTGCACACAAGTAATGATTGCAAATCTGACCTATTCCCGACAGGAGCCAAACGCGCGATCCGGCCGTGTACAGTAACCCAGAGCTATTCGATCCAACTCGATTCTTAGACGAATGTGGAAATATGATCCCTGTCACCTCGGAGGCTCATCCGGACCAACTCGGGTTTGGACGCGGCAGACGGGTTTGCCCCGGAAGGGATTTCGCCATCAACACGATGTTCATCGCATGCGCGTATATGCTTTGGGCTTTCCATTTCGAGTGGCCGGTTGATGATCAGGGAAAGGAGGTCATTTGTGGGGTGAATGAGTTTCGGGACACGTTGCCCAAGGTGCTCACCGTCTCGCCGACGGAATTTGACATCGTACTCCGTCCAAGGAAGGAAGGGCTTGAGTTGCGCCTGTTGGCAGCACTGAAGGAACAGGAGATGATATAGCTTGGTTCTGATAAACAGGCTAGAGCGCGGGCGAGCGCGGGCAAAGAACTGATGCATTAGAGCTACCTACAGCGGCGACTGTTAAACCGTTTGGTTGATTGATGTAATTTGGTAACTAGTGATAACTGCTTGTTACCGTGATGTATTTACAGTGATGCGCACGACGCGCAACCCTAGTTAATCGAATACCCAAGACCTCGCACCGACCATGGTTTATGCGATGCAGCCGCTTTGCCCCGAAAGTCATCAGGTTCACTCTGCATGCAGTCACAATTTGAGAAGGTGGACGTGGATCAATGAAAGAACGAGTGATCCTGATTGGGTTGAAAAGGAGTGTACAGGCTCGAAGAGGACGCACTTCGTGACGGAATAACGGTCCGAAACCCACGTGCTAGGCTGCTGCCGGAAGCAGATCGCGTTGTTCTGCCGCATCTCGTGAGCCCAAAAGGACTCCCTTCCACCCGCTTCAGTATTACGCGAACTATGCCCGCATACCATCCGTTGATCATAAAGCTGAACGACATGGTATTGATAACTCATCATAGACGGCCATCAGAGCAGGCAAGAAGCGACATACTCCTGAGCGTCAAGCACACCGTCCCGTCATTCGACAGTTGACTATAACTGCACCTCGAGACCCATACCCTGGGGAAAGCTTGCCCGTTCGCAATGTTCAACGCCGCTATCGCTCTTCTTGTCCTTCTGGCTCTGTTGATAGCACGTGATGCATATCGCAAATGGTCATCTGGTCTCCCGCCCGGCCCTCCTGGATTGCCACTGCTCGGCAACCTGTTGCAGCTCCCTTCTCAATTTCTGTACCTCAAGTTGCATGCTTGGTCCCATCAACATGGTCCAGTATACACGATCTGGATGGGCAGTCAGCCCTTTGTTGTTCTTGGCAGTGTCGCCGTCGCTGGAGATCTCCTTGATCGGATGTCCGCGATGACCAGCGATCGGCCCCCAATGATCAAAGTGCGCAGTACATTCACCCGCCGGGTGTGTCTAACGACATCATAGCCGCGGGTGTTCTACTTCAGAGACATGGTCCTCATGGTCCAAGATCGTACTCGCATGTGAGTTGATTTCTTCAGCTACCGCCAACCTGATTTGACGACATTACAGGTGGCGAGCTCAGCGCCGGTCAATCCATGCCAGGTCTTTATATGTTCTAACTTGCCTAGATTATAACCCTCACCTTGTATCAGTCTCAACGTTCGCGCAACCTGCCGCTATAACCCTATGCAAGAACAGGAGGCTGCATACCTCGCCCTTGAACTGCTTCAGCATCCCGAAGCGCCCTTCAGAGAGCGAGTCCATCGCTTCGGTTCTTCCGTAATCTTTCGTTCCGTCTACGGTGGTGAATCCATCCAGCTGCTGCCCGTAGATCCGACCAAACGACTAGAGAAGTTGACCATTGAGGGTATGAACGCGTCCATGCCGCAAAATAGCGTTGTCGATCTCTTCCCATTCCTGGAACCAGTCATTCAGAAAGTCAAATGGCTCAGGAAGCAAGCAGATGGGTGGCACAACCGCTTGCTGCAAGAAGCAGTGCCTCTGTATGATACAGCTGTTCCTACGGACGTGAGTCGCATACATATACTGTTGTCTCAATTGCTCAACGGCTCCAGGGATTTGAGGCTGCTACAATTGTGCATGACGTCAATTCGAATATGGAGAAATACGATATGACAAAGTCCCAGGCCGTTTGGATGACAGTGGCGCTATTGTTCGTTCAATGTTTGTTCTACTCCTAAGGTCCCTCCTCACCACCTTATCTAGCATGGCGGGTCAGGAAACGAGTGTAACCGCCATTACTTTCTTTGCTCTTGCACTCCTGCATCATCCAGAAGTGGCTGAAAGGGCGCAAGAGCAAATTGACGCGGTATGCGGCGAGTGTCCCCCGACCTTCGCGGACAAGGAAAACCTGCCCTATGTTGAGGCGATCGTGAAAGAGACACTGAGGTGGAGACCCGGTGTGCCATTGAGTGCGCCGCATAAGGTATCGGAGGTATGTGAAAAGAAAATGTAGAGGAAGATCTGCTGACATCATATACGAGGATTTTGAGTACAAGGGGTACATATTTCCGAAGGGTACCATTTTTCTTGATAACCTCTGGTACGTTCACACAAGCACTGATGGCAGGTCTGACGTCTTCGTGACAGGAGCCAAACTCGCGATCCGGCAGTCTACAGCAACCCGGAGGTGTTTGACCCGACTCGATTCCTAGACAAACATGGGAATATGATCCCTGTCGCCCCGGACACTCACCTGGACCAGCTCGGCTTTGGACACGGCAGACGGGTTTGCCCCGGAAGAGATTTCGCCCTCAACACGATGTTCATTGCATGCGCATACATGCTTTGGGCTTTTCGCTTCGAATGGCCGGTTGATGATCAGGGGAAAGAGATCGTCCGAGAGGTGAGCGAGTTGCAGGACGCGTCGTTCACGGTCTCGCCAAAGATGTTTGGGATCGTGCTCCATCCAAGGAAGGAAGGGCTTGAGGAGCGCCTATTAGCAGCACTAGGAAGTAGCAAGATATGATAACCTGCATCATGGTGGTCGCACATTTACCCACAAATTATTCGTTCCCAGGCCCGCGGGTCCGAACGCTCCAGAATGTGGATTCTGACTGCAGCCTGAGGTTATTTCGGTGGGTACATTCGGACACTGGAACAGCGTCCAGTCTACCCTCCCAGTCCCTGCTCCTCTACAATCGACCCCATCCGTCACGGGTCGCTAAGGGAAGCGAAAGAGAACATTCCACTGAGCTGGTACAAACGTCAGTAGGGTTATTTCAGTCCCTCACGATCTCTAGTTGTGGGAGAAGGCGAGAGCGACAGTATCGCCTCTGATACGGTAAAAACTGCAACTGCACGTCGTGCTGACTGCATCCAGTGTATGGAGGGCTTTCAGACGGCAGTTCAAGCCCACGATATTCCGTGTTTTCCCTGAAACCAACGCAAGAACCGCTGGTTTGCATATCAGGTGCGCGCAGCGTTCCTAGACCTTCCTTGTCCCTCCCAACGTGGGTTTACCCGCACTCTCTAAAGGCACGCTTCCCGAAACCACCTTCCCAGGATATGGGTCTCGGCTGTCTCGCTCCATGATAACGGCAATTCTCCACAAGCACAATCAGCGGACGAACGATACCGCTGGGGATGGAACGCATGGTTCCCTAAGATCCGTCGGTAGCATGGACTGTAAATTCAGCCCCGTTTCGATGCCTTGAGACCAGGAAAACCCCGTCCTCTCAATATGATTAACACCTCGATCTCTCTTATCGCCCTCTTTCTAGCCCTCTTCGTTTCTCGGGACGTCTTCCGCAAGAGAACATCTTGTCTTCCTCCAGGACCTCCAGGACTGCCACTGATCGGCAACATCTTGCAACTGCCCTCTACGTTTCTGTACCGCAAGCTGCACGCTTGGTCTCACGAATATGGACCGATCTACACGATCTGGATGGGAACGCAGCCATTTGTTATTCTTGGCAGTGCGGCTGTATCGGCGGATCTGCTCGAGCGAATGTCCGCCCTGACAAGCGGCAGGCCGCCGATGATAAAAGTACGCCCTTGCCGTCATTCTCAATGTTGAGTTTAAAGCCCCCAAACCAGGCCCGAGAGTTCTTCTTCAAGGATATGCTTTTCATGTTGCAGGATCGTACACCAATGTAAATCTGGGACTTCTTCGGTTCCGTATGTCAGGTCAAATGTTGCAATACAGATGGCGAGCCCAGAGGCGGTCCATGCACTCAAGGTATCTACGCTCCCACCATATACCTTCATAGCTTACACAATATCAGCTTCAACAGCCGCGCTGTGTCCAACTTCAACCCCATGCAAGCAGAAGAGGCTGCATACCTCACGCTCGAGCTTCTCCGGCGTCCGGATAGGGCCTTTCGGGAGTGTTTGCACCGGTTCGCAGCTTCGGTCATCTATCGCTCCTGCTACGGGGGAAAATCGATCCAAATTCTTGAGGAAGATCTAACGAAGCGCATTCAGGAGCTGGCGGAGGGTGCCAGGCAGGCATGCGCCCCGCAAAACAGCGTTGTCGATACGCTACCATTCCTCAAGCCGCTGATACGGAGGGTGAAGTGGTTCAGGAAACAAGCAGACGACTGGTTCGAAGAGATGGAACAGGAAGCTGTGCGGCTGTATGACGCGGCTGTTCCTACTGACGTGAGTGCTTGTACGCCGACTTACTATTCCGACACATTGAGTAGTTTCAGGGATGGGATGCAACCCCCTTGGTGCAAGATGTGAATACCAACGTGGAGAAGTATGAAATGACGAAGGCTTACACGATGTGGTTGACAATATCGTTGTTGTGGGTAAAAGCCTCGTTGGTTTAGCAACGAGATGGAAGCGGCGAATGACGTCGTATCGCAGCATGGCCGGGCAAGAGACAAGTGACACGACTCTGTGTATCTTCGGGCTAGCGATGTTGCACCATCCGGCGGTCGTCCAGGAGGCACAGCGAGATCTGGACACCGTGTGTGGCGAGCGCGGTCCTACTTTCGAGGACAGGGAGAAGCTCCCGTATATCGAAGCTATCGTCAAGGAAGTTCTGAGATGGAAGCCTGGTGTGCCGTTGGGTCTGCCTCATCGAGCATCGGAGGCACGTCGTGATACGTCCCGCGAAAATTCAGATGATGAGTATATCCTCTATCAGGACTTCGATTACAAAGGGTATCACATACCGATGGGAACCATCTTACTCGACAACCTTTGGTATGTATGCCAACTGACTGGGTCAGGTGGCAAGCCTGACTATCTTCCAGGAGCCAGACGCGCGATCCGGCCGTGTACGAGAACGCAGAGCGGTTCGACCCTACGCGTTTTCTGAACGAGTCTGGCAACCTGCGTCCAGCCAATCCCATCACGCGTGCAGACCTCCTTGGGTTTGGCCATGGCCGACGCGCCTGTCCGGGGCGAGAGTTCGCCCTGAACACACTCTTCATCGCATGTTCTTACATGCTGTGGGCATTCAAATTCGAGTGGCCGGTTGATGATCAAGGCAAGGACGTGGTGTGCGGGATCGACGAATTGCAGGACAGCTCAGTCACTGTCTCGCCGAGGGAGTTTGGGATTGTGCTCCGTCCAAGGAAAGAGAGGCTTGAGGAACGCCTGCTGGCTGCCCTGAAAGAATAAGAGACGACTGATAACAAGGGTTCCATATACATGCAATTACAAGTTGGGATGCGGGACCGGGAGCAGCATGGGGCAGTGGAGTATAAGGAATTATTGATGATTGTCCCAATGCGGATCGCGCATGAGGCTGGCCGTGAGTCCGCTCGAGCCCGTCGTGACGTAACAATGCCTCCGCATCAGTGTGTTGCGGAAACAATTGTTCTCTGGGGCAAGCTGACCCCGGACGTTCCATACTCAACAGGGAAACGTGTACAAAGTCTCCTTGATGACCGACCCCCGACTGATTATCTATGTATGTGACCGTTCGATGACTGGACACGAATGCACTCTGATCGGAGAACAGATGAGGATCCGCCTGGCTCCATACACTCGGAACGTCGTTTGCTCACGAGTTGACTTACCATCGTGCGATCATGAGGTGATGGAACAAAATACCTTAGTACCGGTCTGACCTGGGAATTCGACGATAAGGACGATCCTCCACAAGCACGATTGGTGGATGACGAGATGATGACCCTGAGGATGAAGCGCACAGTTCCCACTGCTCGCACTATATATTCAGCGCGTTTTCCATACCGTGAGGACGTACGAATCCTGCCTGCCTTCTCAGCATGTTCAACCCCTCCCTCGGTCTTCTTGTGCTGCTGTTGGCCCTGTTGGTTGCTTGGGACGTGCTTCGCAAACAGTCATGTCGTCTCCCCTCCGGGCCTCCGGGACTGCCGCTACTCGGCAACCTCTTGCAGCTCCCTTCCACGTATCTTTTCCGCAAGCTCCACGCTTGGTCCCACGAGTATGGTCCTCTCTACACGATATGGATGGGCACGCAGCCATTTGTAGTTCTTGGTAGTGCGGCCGTGGCGGCAGATGTACTTGATCGACTGTCGGCGGTGACGAGTGACAGACCGCCCATGATCAAGGTGCGCAATTCCTACTACCCGCGCGTAATACTGAAGCTGAATGAAGCAAAGGCCAGGCAATTCTTCTTCAGAGACATGATTCTAGTGTCGCAAGATCATACGCCAATGTCCGTTGCTCCTGTCAATTATTGTTCAATTGAGTGTCCTGACCTCGTTGGCACAGGTGGCGCGCTCAGCGCCGAGCCATTCATGCCAAGTTCGCCGCGTTTATCGCCAGATCCTGGATGGTGATGCTTATGCTGTCTTAGCTTCAACATCCGTGCCGCCACCAGCTATAACCTCATGCAGGAACAGGAAGCCGCGTGCCTGGCCCTCCGGCTGCTGAGACGTCCCGATAAGCCGTTCCGGGAGTGCTTGCATCGATTTGGTGCATCTGTGATCTTTCGCTCGTGCTACGGCGGTCAATCCATTCAGCACCTCAAGATTGACCCTACGAAGCGCATCGACGAGCTGACAGAGCAGGCAATGCACGCAACCGCGCCGCAAAGGAGCGTTGTCGACACACTGCCAATCCTGAACCCGCTGATCTGCAGGGTGAAGTGGTTCAGGAGGCAAGCCGACAAATGGTTCACAGATATGGAACAAGAAGCAATCCGATTGTATGATGCAGCGGTTTCCACCGACGTAAGTCATCAGGAATGAACCGCTCAACATACTGAGGCGTGGCAGGGCTTTGATGCAACCACGCTTGTGCACGATGTCAACACAAATATGGAGAAATATGGAATGACGAAGCATGACGCAATGTGGATGACAATGACCCTATTGTGAGTTCCCCCGGGTTTTGGCGTGCGTAGTTGCTTACAGTTTCACCAGCATGGCGGGGCAGGAGACTACCGACACAACTCTCTGCATTTTCGTACTAGCGATGCTGCACTATCCAGAAGTTGCCCAAGAGGCACAGAGGCAACTGGACGCTGTGTGCGGTGATTTCCCTCCGACGTTCGAAGACAGAGCGAAGTTGCCTTATTTGGAAGCCCTCTTGAAGGAGACAACGAGATGGAAACCTGGCGTCCCTCTGAGCATTCCTCATATGGCGTCGGAGGTGAAAGGGTCCATATGAATGAAATGTCCCTACTGACAACGGCTTGCCCAATCAGGACTTCGAGTATAAGGGATATACGTTTAAGAAGGGCACGGTATTTCTCGATAACCTTTGGTACGTTGAGTCAAATGGTCACTCAAGGTGTCCTAACACGGTTGTAGGAGCCAGACGCGCGATCCACACCTATACCGCAACCCGGAGCTATTTGATCCCAGCCGTTTTCTAGACGACTCCGGCAACCTCCTCCCTATCAACCCGGATACACGAGCAGACCAGCTCGCGTTCGGGCACGGCCGCCGCGTGTGTGTTGGCAGGGATTTTGCCCTGAACACCATGTTCATCGCATGCGCATATCTGCTGTGGGCGTTCCGGCTCGAATGGCCTCGTGATGAACATGGCAGTGAGGTGATATGCGGAGTAGACGATTTCCGGGACACCACGGTCACTGTCTCGCCAAGGGACTTTGGGATTGTGCCCAGGCCCAGGAAGGAGGGGCTTGAGGAGCGTCTTTTGGCGGCCCTGAAAGAGCACGATATTATTGATTAACTAGTTGGCTTGTTCAATGATAAACAGTCCCAGGCCAGGGAGCCAATGTAGGACATTGGCATCTGTTGATCAACAGGGTCAACGTAAGAACGGCGTACAAAGAACAAAAAAAGCGTGGACCCTGGCCGGGGACGCGGAGGGCGCCGGAGAAGGGCCGACGCGGCGGTCTCAAACGCGATCCTGTACCCGTCGGCCTCCTGGTGAGAAGCACTTCTCACGGTCATGAGTCAGTCCTTCGATTCATTCTTCGGCGATGACTGCCTTATAAGGCTACCTCTGTTTGATGCTGCTTTATGCGAGAGGGACGGCGGATCTGCTTGAAACGCGGCGCTGAATGATGCCGTACGACTCAAACGGAAGATGATGTCCGAACCGACGGCGGATGTCGTCGGCGGACTGTATTGATGCGAGGAGCACGACTGACGGGACATATGCTCTATAAGGGCATCCAATCATTTCGCCTGGACCGCACTCGCGAGCTCTGCGTCATGATTTCGATCTCACTTCCCAGCGCGCTGCAGGGCTCGGCGCTCCTCGTCGTCCTGTTCCTCTTGGCCCGTCTCCTCCTCCGAAAGCCTGCTGCACCGCTCCCGCCCGGCCCCAACCCCATCCCGCTCCTAGGGAACCTCACCATTCCCGAGCCCTTCCATGTGCCGTTCAAGCGCTGGGCGGACGAGTACGGCGATGTCATGCTCTACCGCATCATGGGTCTGCCCATCTTGTTCGTCAATACGCGCAAGGCGGCCGCGGAGCTGTTGGAGAAGCGGACAGCATCGACGGGTGGGAGGCCACACCAGGTGATGTGTGATGATCTGTGCGCATATATCTGCCGTTCCGGCCCGTTTCTTCTGGTGTTGACAGCGAGCGAGGTGCCATCTCTCACCGGATCCGTCCCGGACGAACGACCTCGCCCTGCACCGACAGTATCGGCGCCTGTACAACATCGTCATCGGCCCGCGCACAGCTGCCTGCGCCTGGCCCATACAGGTACGCGAAACGCGCCGCGCCGCGCTGGAGATCCTCGAGAGCCCATCGCGGCGTATGGAGCCTATTCGCCGGTCCGCCTCCAATGCATAGCTTGTTGCCAGATTCCGCTCACTGAGATTGGCTGTTTGGCAAGGGCGATCGCAGCTATTGTGTTTGAGCTTGTCTATGGCATGAAGATCAAGAGTTACAGCGATCCTATGGTGCAGATGGCAAACGAGGCTCTACAGAGATTCGAGACGAGTGCGTAACGCTCTTCCATCCCTCACCCGCACCTCGCTGATGGACATGGCAGTCGTCAAGCCCGGCAACTGGCTTGTGGACATGATCCCCGCCCGTGAGTTTGCATCTTGCGCACAATGGAGCCGTACTGACGCAGAGGGGCAGTGCAATATCTCCCTAAGTGGCTCCCAGGTACCGACTTTCTGCGCCTCAGCAAGGAGTATGATGCGCTCAATATCAGCATGCGCACACTGCCGTACGAGCAGGTGAAGCGCGAGATGGTACGCGCACTCCGTCTCCGGACACTCAGGACATACTTATTAGGATCCTGTTCAGGCAAAGGGGACGGCCAAACCTTGCCTGACCGTAACGCTCATGGAAGAGGAGGAGAAGTATGGGGAGGAATTGATTAAGTGGATCACCATTAGCCACTACACTGGAGGGGCAGAGACTGTGCGGCTCCCCACCCTACCCTGCGCCGTTTCTCTCTGACGTCTTGAAGTCCGCCTCAGCGCTCCACACTTTCTTCGCGGCAATGGTCCTCTACCCGTCGGTGCAGGCCAAGGCTCAAGCTGAGCTAGATACTATCATTGGCCGCGAGCACCCGCCTACGCTAGAGGACCGCGAGCGGCTGCCATATTGTACCGCACTCGTATCTGAGGTGCTTCGCTGGCAGCCTGTCGCGCCCGTGGCGCTGCCGCATTGTATGCTGAAAGACGAGATCTACGAAGGGTACTTGCTTCCGAAAGGGACGACCATTATGGCCAATGTCTGGTGCGGTCCGTTTCGCTCTTGCTACAGTGCGAGTCCTGATCTTGGTTGGGAAGGGCGATGACACGGGATGAGCGAGACTTCCCTGATGCAGACGAGTTTCAGCCCGAGCGTTGGCTCACGGAAGACGGCACATTGAAAGAAGACGTACCGGGGCGGACCATTTCGCTCGCATTCGGGTTTGGCCGCCGGTCAGTCCCCTCTCCGCCCTTCTACCACCTCTCGATGGCTGACATACTGTAGCATCTGCCCCGGATGGCATCTAGCAGAGGCCAACCTGTTCGCGGGCACGGTGGCGATCCTGTGGTCGGCGGTGCTGTCAAAGCCGGAGGGGGTGAAGATCGAGTGGGTGGAGGGTCTTGGTCCGCAGTACGTTTCTTGCCAGCCTTTGGGTTTGGCGCACCCAGTGTGTTGACTTCATGAGCAGGCATCCGAAGGACTTCAAGATGGAGGTGCGGCCAAGGTGGGATGGTGCGGTCGAGGCGCTGCGAGCTTCGCTCGGGGAATAGATACAGGCTGGAGCATTTATCATAATTTAGAAGATATGACTGTCGCAGTTACGCAGTCCGTCGCGGGATGGTAGACCATCCAATTACTCTGAGATGTCCACTAATACGGTGTTCAGATATTGAGTAACTTTGACAGTTGTTGGGCAACAGGGCCAAAGAAGGTAAAGTAAGGGCAACGAACTACAGTACCCGCACCGAGCCCTTCGTGACGTAAGAATGCCTCCGTACTAGCGTGTTTCTGCGGGTCCAATTTCCTTCAAATCTGGAGCAGCCATAAGCCATCTGGAGCACATCACACCGCACGCCGTTCACTCGAACGCGCATACATCTATCACACCACCTCGCCGTCTTAACTGTAGTCATCAACGTTTCTTGGGCGCGTATTGGACCCATCTGCTGCACGCTATACCGACGGCTCGTCCCTCACACACTTGACAAGCCTTCAAGTCAGCCTCCATAATGCTCTTCAACGTTTCGCGCGGTGACGAGCTTCGGCCGTGGCTGATCTCCACCCTCGAGCCGATATGCGACGCCGACCCGGAAGTGCTTGCCGACTATGTGATCGCTCTCCTGCGACATGATGGGGAGGAGCAGCAACTGCGGACTATGTTCGCCTCCCAGCTCGAGGACTTCCTGGACCAGGAAGCGCCCGCATTCGTCGACAGGTTGTTCACTGAGATGAACCACCGAGGGATGATCATCCGGCCACAAGCAGACACCCAGCCCACAGCCGGACCCAGCAACCCCATCATGCCGCCTAGCCTTCCCACACCGCCCGACGAGGGCATCCCCATACCGCTCGACATGCTCGCCGGGCCGTCCTCGAGCAATGCACAAGTCGGCCAAAAGCGCGGCCGCAACTCCGACGACATGGACGTGGACCGCGGTCCCCCGAAAGGGCCGAGACTGGGGAATGGGCTGCAGGGCATACAACGGTATGAGAGCAGAAACCAGAATGGGTACGGAGGGCTTGGGCCAGGAGGACAGGCTGGCGGGAACTGGAGGGCACCGTCGGGGCCCAGAAGCCGAGGTCGAGGCGGAAGGGGTATGAGAGGTGGGGCGCCAGGTCCGGGGCGTGATGGCAGAGAACCATGTCGCGACTTCCATGGTTCGTCGTTTCTCACACTTGCTTCTTTACCGATTCTGAGCGGTGATACAGAGAGAGGCTACTGCGCTCGTGGCATGGGTTGCCCGTACTCTCATGGGGACGACATGGCGATGGTTCCTCCGATGATGCCCTTCTTCATGCCTGGCTTGATGCCCGGTATGCCGGGGATGCCGATGCCCGTACCCGGACCAAACGGGGAGCTGCAGTTCCCGATGATGCCCAACATGTTCGGCATGTCGAATGCACCTGGGCAAATCAGTAATGGGAACGAGGGGGAGTACGACCCGAGCCAAGCGCAGATGCCGATCTCGCCCACTGGTATGGGCATGCTGGTCGCTCCCAGCATGGGGCCGAGCAGTGAGGACCAGGACATGGATAGTGGAGACGGGGCTGGCAGAGGACGCGGCCGTGGTGGGTTCCGTGGGCGGGGACGTGGGCGAGGCCGGGATGGCCCCATACACGGCGGAGCTGGTTTCAGGCCGAGCCCCGAAGACAAGACACTCCTTGTCGAGAAGATCCCCAGCGAGCATCTCTCCCTCAACGCGATCCGCGAGCAGTTCAAGAAGCACGGAACGATCACCAACATTGCGGTCGATGCGCGCGGCGCGAAGGCCATGGTCACATTCGCCACGCACGACGAGGCGCAGCGCGCACATCGCGACCCCGAGCCCGTGTTCGGGAGCAGGTTCGTCAAGCTCCTGTGGCATCGGCCGCTCGAGGGCAAGGGAGGCATCGGCCAGCAGATGCTGGAGAAGAGCAAGGTCCTCGTCGAGAATATGAACAACCCCAAGCCACCAGCACCGGCGCCTGTTAAGCCTCCTCCGGCAGCGCAGGATCCGCACGCTGCTCTTGCGGCTCGGAGTCAGCTACTCGACAAGCATCTCGCTGAGCAGAAGACGCTCATGGAGAAGTTCGAGAAGGCCGCCACACCCGCCGAAAAGAAAGAAATCCTGCTCCTGATCAAGAAGAACGATCAGCAGATGAAGGCGCTCAAGGACACTCCTTTACCTACTGCGCCTGCCGCGACTGCTGCGACTGCGCCACACACCGGAGCGGCGCCCGTCTCAAGGGAAGCTCAGATGAAGGAGCGACTTGACAAGGAGCTGGATCTCCAGAACAGTATGGACGATATCAAGAATGGAGAGGCGAACCCGGAGCTCTTGGCACAGCTCGCGCAGCTTCGCGAGGAGGTGCGTCCCTTGATTGAGCATCGTATATCTTCACTGACCATTGCCACAGGCACGCAACGCCGGCGTACCGCTCGATGCGAACGGTCGTCCTATCGAGCAGCCGGCACCTGCCTACACGCCTGGCTACTCGCGTCCCTACGTCCGCGGGCGTGGCCGTGGCAGAGCTCGTGGCTGGCGAGGCGGACCGCCCGTGTACCACCAGTCGATGAAGCTCGATCTGCGGCCCAAGAGGCTGGTCGTCTCGGGCGTTGCTTCGGGAGACGAGACTGCGCTGGCGGCGGTGCGGAACTTCTATGTGGTGTGTGCTATCACTGCCTACCACTAGCGTAAGCTAACGAACTTGCTAGACGTCCGGTGGCCTGGAGTCCTTCGAGCCCCAGCCCGACGGGACGATCCAAGTGAAATTCTTCAGCCGGAGTGCGGCCGAGCTGGCCATGTCGAAAGGCAACAGCATCCCCTCTGCAGGCGCCGTGAGCGTGAGCTGGCCCCCGCCCAGCGCCCCTCCGTCCTCTTCGCAGCCGGCTTCCTCGTCCGTCCCAGGCTCGGAAAGCAGCCAGCCCGCGCCGAGCACGCAGGAGAGCCAGGAGGTGGAGCGCCAGCTTGTGGGCGGGGAAACGCAGGATGGGGCCGAGCACGAGCAGGGGGAGGATGACCCCTGGGCTACGAGCCAGGATATCGTCGTCGATGAATGAGTGGAAGGAGCTGGACTTGCGGACCAGAGACGAGAAGGGGAAACGGGATAGAGTGCGGCGGGCATGGCATGTACATCGAGTGATTGAAAGCTGTATCGCTTATTATCCGCGCTGTGTGCATCTGGAATATATCTGCTCGGAGCTGCCTGTGGGCTTGGGCGACAACCTCTAGAATTGTGGATCGGTGCCCGAGCTACAACACTCACTCCCTCGGCACTGCGCCGTGCATCCGATCCGCCGTGTGCGTGGAAAGGTCATGGCAACCCCGTACCCCTGCGAGCCAATGGCGTAAACCGCTCACGCGACCGCGCGCTGCCCGCACCGTCGCGGGCATCCACAAAATGCCTCACTGCACCCGCTCGGCGCTGCCTTGGCTGGCCGCGGAAATGGCTCATGAGGACTGCGTATATAATGCGCGCTCAAGTGTGTTGAAGTGAACGTTTCGCCTTGCGCTCCGGCCGCCCCCCTGCCTAGCTTGCCCCCTGGTGGGACTGCTTGCTCTTCCGCCCACCTCCTGCTGGTGCATCTCTCAAAAGATTCTAATACAGTAGGACCTGCTGCTACTGCAACTCCTCGCCTTCTGGAGAGTGCCCTTCGGATGCCACAGGGAAGACATCGTCTTCCCTCCTTTCGACGCCCTTCCGCTGAGCTGTTGTCTCTCGCCCGACTCTACTCCCTCATACGTCTCACGCCGTCAACAACACCTGCCGACCTCGCCACTCGAGCTTGCTTGACTGCTTCCTCATTCTATGTCCTAACCCTCCCTACTCCTTCGGTATTCTACCCGCAGGGCCGCCGAGCGCTGAGAGGTACACGTCTGGCAGCCGGCGGCCGCATCGTCCTGGCGCACGCCTGCCTGCCAGCTCCTCTACCGCAGGCCTTCCACACCCGTCCATCCAGCCGAACGACATCCTCCCCACCGCCGACCTTCTTCAACCCACCGACCGCCGCCTTCCCCTCCTCTTCCCCGGCCCCTCGCCTCCCCCTCTCCACCCCTGCGCACACACCCGCCCCTCCCCAAGCAACCCCAGCCGGCCCTAATCAACACCTGCTCGATTTGTCCCCGCTTCGACTGGTCTGTGCGTCCGCCTCCGCCCACCCGCTCCTTCTGCCGGACCGTCAGATGGTGTGATAGTGCGATGGTGCAATCGCCCCCGATCGGTGGCGCCTCTTCTCCTTGGTCCCGCGCGTGTGCGGTGTCTCACGGCCGCGCAGCGGTGGAGGGGTGACCCTGCCTAATCTGGACAACACATGGCAGCAAACGGCATTGCCTGCTTCCTTCCGCACCTCCGCTCTTCTGCCGTTCCGTAGTCAGGCAGCCCGATCCGGAAGCGCCAGTGCTGGACTGAATGTACAGTGTGCTCGTGCCACGGACTTGTAGGCAACCTTATCAGCATCAGCATGGTGGTGCTGTTGTCCTCTCGGCAGGGGTTGTGATAGGTACGGCCTCTGACGACGGGCGGCGGCACAGCGCTGCAGCGACGATCATGCTTTCCCACCGGCATCCCACAAGACATGCACTCTATAGCCCTGCGGATCCCTTTCCGGACATCTGCCTCATGCGCGTCTTCTGCATGCTCCGAAGGAGGCATTGCTCGAGCCGCCGCGCTCGGCGAGCGCCCGGCTCGCTCTTCGGGCACTCGAGGACCCCTTGGACAGCCCTGCTGCCCGCAGTCCAACATGCGCCTGCATTATCTTGCGAAAATCGCTGCGAGTTGGGGAATCCCCCGATTTTCTTGGGAGGAGTGCTAGGAGGTACCTGCACTTCGAGGGCGTCTGCCGGCCGGGCTCCGGCTGGTGAATATGCGCGGGAAGGGAGAGCCATTGGCGCCCATGTGGGCGGTTAGTTGCTGGATATGCCTGGAGCGGAGGCAGATCGTCCGGAGCACTGAATGTGGTATGATACGAGGTTGTCCTGTAGTGCATGACGGGACGGACCTGCAGCACTGCAGACCGAAATAGCCAATGAACATGTCCGTTGCCTTTATCTTTAGGTGAAACGGGTTGTGGGCACAGCGCACTCCGAGCATCGCACACTCAACCGCCTCCCAACCACCAACAACCCAGCAACAATGGGCGACATGGACATGGACATGGACATGTCCTCCGGCACCTCCCCCAGCGTCATATCCTCAATGAGCCTAGGCTTCCACATAACCCCATTTGACCAGCTCTGGTTCGCGGGCTGGACGCCCCAGTCGAGTGGGGCGATGGTCGGCGCGTGCGCGGGGCTGTTCATGCTCGCGCTGCTCGAGCGGGGGCTATCCGCGCTCAGGACGCTGGCGGAGGGTTGGTGGAGGACGCGGTGAGTGCGCTTCCTTCTCGTCGATTCTGTGTCTTGCGGACCGGAGATGGAGGACCTGGCTGATGCTCGGTGTTCGATACGGCAGCACGGAGGCCATCCTCGCCCAAGCTCACTCTGCCGAAGCACTGTCCTCCGCGGGCTCAGCGGGCGGGCGTCTTCCCCAGCAAATGGCAGACGACAAACGCTCCCTCTCCTCCGCAACCACCTCGGAAGCGGACGACTGCTGCCTCCCCCCGTCCCTCCCCTCAGCCTACGCCCCCCTCCCCCTACCCTTCCCAGCCCGCAGCGCCACGGCTACAGCGCGCCGCCTTCCCCCCCTCATATGGGCGCACGACCTGCCCCGGGCGGCCATGCACGTCGCGCAGGCGGCGCTGGGGTACCTGCTCATGCTCGCGTACATGAACTATAATTGGGGGTATCTGCTGTCTATCCTTGCGGGCCTGGGAGTGGGGGAGGTGCTCTTTGGGAGGGCGGGGAATGGGTCGGGTGGGGCCCATTGAGGATGGGTTCAACGTGCACTAGCGTTTGGCGGGAGTTCGTCTTGCTGAAAGCGTTTCTCGTTGGTTGGCTTGCTGGAGGCCGTACACCGCTCTATCATGGTTCTCACACTGTAGCATTATGTACGAGAGAAATCGAAGTGTGCATCCGTCACATAGCGAGACGGACCTAAATGGATGTGATATGATCTCAGTCGTAAAAAGGCCCGGCCGGCCGTCTCCTAACCAGACGCTCTGCTGTTCTCTCCTCTCCACACCATTGCAGTCACTATTCTCCACTGTCCGTCCGAGGCTTGCTCGGACAAGCGTCCCCTTCTGCTTGTCCCTCTTCCCCCCTTTCAACGATGAACATCTTCGCGAGTCGACATGAAGAGCAGCACCATCCTGATCCAGGTGCGCCGCCTGCAATGCCCGCACCTCCAGGGCAACAATTCAGGTCAGTCGCCTTCTCTCCCCCGCGACCAATGTTGAATGCAGCTGTAGCGTCTATGATATAGATCCTGTTTTCGCAATGATACTCACATACGCCTGGATCTCAGTCGCAGCCGTTGCGGTCCTATACCGGTCGCCAACGCTGTACCATCGCATCCGTGAGGCCTGGCAGCACACTCAATTGTCCGGCCCGAGAACATATAAGCGTGTTGGAACATCTGGTGGTGAGGAAGACGAACAGCTTATGGAGCCAAGTCCCGCGAAAGGGGTCGATAGCGAGGACGATGAAGAAAAGACGGCATCTGCGGGTGATGTTGAGGAAGAGGACAAGGCACTGATGGAGCTGGGCAGCGTCAAGCAGATTGAATCGTCCCGTTGGGCAAGCCGGCCGACCCCGATCAAGCTTTTCCGAGTAGCTGAAGCTCTTTCCAATAATTTCCTGGGATGGGAGATCAGGTATCTGGATCTCACAGTGGGTCAAAGTAGTCCGAGACGCTGTCCATGTTTACGGTGCTATCTGACCGCTACATGCAGTTATCCTCCTCCTCCTATTCACCGTCGTTCTGGCGCTTTGCCTGCTCCTCGACTCGAACTTGATTATGAATTCCAATCGAGCCGGCTTCATGGCACTCGCGCTTATCCCGCCCGTCTTCCTCCTGGCAGCCAAGAACTCAATCCTAACCCTTCTTCTTTCGACTGGATACGAGAAGCTCAACTTCCTACATCGTTGGGCCGGACGAATGATGTTCTTGTGCGCGCTGGTGCATGGGTCTCTGTGGATGTACAATCGCATCTATTGGAACATGGCTTATCTTCTCATAAGCTATGACACCATGGAGGTCTCGGGGGAATTGACTCTCTCTATGCTGCTTCTCATCTCCTTGACGAGCTTAAGACCCATCCGAAGGCTCGCGTACCAATTCTTCTTCGCCTCCCAGTCAGTGTATTTCTCCACCACCCTTGCTCGTGTCTGAGGGATGCTCAGCCTCGGGTTGTACCTCGGATTTCTGGCCTGGCTAAACCATCACACACATCACGCCAAACCGTGGATTATCTCCGGACTCGCCATTTACGCTTGCGATCTCGTTGCGCGAATGATGCGCATGAGATACAAAACGGCGTATCTCGAGCCCGTAGGTGATCAAATGACCTTGGTCCATATTCCCCATGCAGCTGGCAGATGGCGGGCAGGGCAGCATGTCCGACTTCGTCTCGTCCTGGGCACTCGAATCCTCCAGGCTCACCCGTTGACCATCATCAACTCGGCGCCCACAGGTGACAAGACCCGCTCTCAAGGCATGTGGCTCGCAGCACGGGTAGCAGGCGACTGGACGGGCGAGCTGAATGGGCTCGGCAAGACCCACCTGAGGGTCATATTCGATGGTCCGTACGGAAGCGCCCAGATCCAGCGCAAGGAACGCACGCTGTGCCTTGCTGGAGGCAGCGGAGCTACGTTCACCTTGGGCGTGCTGGACGAGTCGATTACGGCCGTGGAGAATGGCGACCAACGGGTGAGGGTCATTGAATGGGTGTGGTTTATTCGATCCTACGGTACGCATTCAGCTATGTGAACCTGCCGCTTCTTACCGATGTGGAGACGTCACCGAGTGGTTTGCCATGCACCTTCAGCTGTTGGCAGACCGAGCACAGGTACTACCGGCGCTGGACCTTCAGCTCCGCATCTTTCTGACAAGATCAGATCTCAAGCTGTCTAGGAGTGCGCTGTCTATACCAAATTGCGAGCTCGTCACGGGAAAGCCAACAGTCAAGAGCTTGCTCCAGCCGATGTTGAACTTCGAGGTCGCGGACCTGGGAGAGGAGAGTATTCGACCGATAGGGGGAGGCATTGCAGTCGCCGTATGTGGACCTCTCTCCCTGATTCGAGACGCAGAAAATGCCGTCGCCGCTATTAGTCCTGTTGAGCGCAGGTTATGGTAAGAGTCAAGATATGTGAATTGACAAAACAGACGCGTCGTGCTACGGACATAGGGTGAGTGGCTGTGCGTACTACCCGCCTGAGGGGCAGTCAGCACAGCCTCTGGGGCAGTCTTGTGGCCTCGCTCCGTCTATACTAACACTCCCCCTCAAGGCTGCACCAGTCCAAGGTCTAGGGCAAAACCTTTGAACTTGTGCCTGCTAAGAGCTTTGGTTAACACATC